>PVJX010001549.1:0-157582 GCA_004027295.1 Dolichotis patagonum
GTGAATCTTGTCATCTTCAGTGTAGTTGCCTATACTCTTAGACTTGATGCTATCCATCACAACAGATTTAAATAAAATCAGTCAATACAAAGTAGCAATCTAACAAACCAGATTCAAATAAGATCAGCCATAATAAGACAGTATAAATTATAAAGGGCTTCAGATTAAGTTGATAGGAAAATTAGGGGTGATTACCGTAGTACGTCCTCTTATTTTTGGGATAGCTGACCATGTCCTCAAGTCTAGCGTAAGTAGACAAACTGGAACAGCACATAATCCATCCAAGCAGAGTGGTGACAATAATGTAAATTCTAAATCTTGTTACCCCACTAACAGTATCCTCTGCCTCCCTTTTTTAGACAATTCCTTCCCTTTCACTCCCATGGGGTGCACTGCTGGTTTTGGGTCCCACTGCCTCCCTATATAGAGCAGGTCAATGGACCCTATCTCTTGATCTACTCTGCCTGTGTTTCTCTCTGTTAGTATTTCGAGGCCCTCTATACTAGAGATTATAGCCAATCTTCTCTGCCTCATTTCTGCTATTCTATTTTTCTGCCATTGATAGTCTATTTTTCTCTTCCACTTCACTGTCTGCCTCGTTCACTGAGGCCTCTCTGCCACTGTTCCTGAAATGCTTGTATTCTTGTAATTCAAGCACTGAAGGAGAACAATCTCCAGCCCAGATTGGTGTATCCTGCAAAACTCTCTATAGAAATTAATGGAGAAAAAAGATGCTTCCATGACAAAGAGGAGCTAGGAGAATTTGTGACCACCAGTCCAACCCTACAAAAAATACTGAAGGACATTCTAGGGAGAGAGAACAAGAGGTAGAAATCTTGAGGACACGGGTAAGCAAAGAGTTCATGAACAAAAATGAAATTGCATGGGAAGTACTTCAAAGAATCAACAACTGGGATCTCACCTTATTAAAGACTTTTTGCACATTGGAAGAAATCACCAGCAGAGTGAAAATAAAATCCACATATTGGGAAAAGACTTTTGTCAACTGTCCCTCAGACTAGGTGCTTTCATATAGAATATACATACTAAGAATTGAAAAAAATGAGGCCCCAAATTTAAAAAGCCAATCCAAGAACGAGCATGTGAGATGAATACACAATTCTCAGAAGAAATACAAATGGTAAATAAATACATGAAAAAATATTCAACATCATTAGTCATTTTAGAAATGCAATGAAACAAAACTGAGATGTCATCTCACTCCAGAAAGAATGGCTGACATCAAGAAATTAACCAATAAAAAATGCTAGAGGGCCTGTGGGGATAAAGAAACCCTTCTCCATTATTGGTGGGAGTATAGACTGTTACAACCACTGTGGAAATCAGTATGAAGATTCCTCAAAACCTAGTACTGGAGGTCCCATTTGACCCAACTATTCCCTTTCTGAATATTTTCCCAGAAGAACTGAAAACAGTAATTAATATATGTACACCCACGTTTATAGCAGCACAATTTGAAATAGATAAATCTTGGAAACAACCTGAATGTCCATCAACTGAGGAATGAATAAAAAAGGTGGTGTTTTTATACAGTGGAATACTACTCAGCCATAAAGAACAATAAAGTTGAGGCTTTTATAGGTAAATGGATGCAACTAGAAATCATACTCATAAGTGAAATCAGACTTGCATGTATAAACCCTGTATTTTCTTGCTAGTGTAAGAAACTGAAAGAGTAAATAAGATCCAAAAGTTACAGTAGATATAGTCAAAGGAAAAGAAACTGCTCAAAGGGAAATTATATTATTTGATCAATCTTGCATGCCTATATCTAGTAGCCTGAGCAATTAATTACTTTGGGGATAACAATATGCAATATAATAACCATTGTTTTTTGTTGCTGTTGATGTTATCATTTTGCTTTTTGATTCTTATTTTTTAGTTATTTTTGTTCTTTTTTAGTTGTTTGATTTTTGATTCTTCTGTTTTTTCCTCTTTAAGAAAAACATAAAACACTATGTCTGCATGAGGCTTTGTAGGGACGTCTAGACACAAACCATAACAATACCCTTTCCAACCAAAACAACTCACCCTTTTTGATACATGTTGTGCCTCCTGTAAACAATTAGCAACCTGTATGACTATATCATTGTATTCCATAGTTTGTCTTTGAGGTTATATTCAAGGCTATGTTTTATATCCTAAAGATATAAAATTGTAACTTGAATTTATACCGGCTTGACCTGAATAACATGTAAGAACTATTACACTTCAACAGATCTATGTCATTCATTTCAGTGACTAATATTAAGTATTACTTCTCTATTAACTACCCCAAAATGTAACCTAAAAATTTTTTTAAAAGTGCCTAATTTACTTCATTTAATATTCACTACAAATGCCTGAAGTTTATCTTACTTTATGGCACAATAACACTCCCTTGTGTGTAAATACCATATTTTATCTATTCATCCGTTGATCTGTTGATGGACATATAGTCTGCTTTCAAGATTTAGTTAGCATGAGTTGTGTTGCTATAAATATAGATGGGGTGAATTAACTAACGGCCAACTTGTAACACCAAGTAAATTGAATCAATGTGGTTCTGGCCAAAGGCATAAAAGAAGAATTGTAGGGGAAGATGGTATATTGTTGATTCTCCTGGAAAAGCTTATTATGCTGGTGTCCCTGATATGAACTCAGTGGTTCTCCACCAAAGGAACTTGGGTCCTTATGATAGCTAAGGATGCCTTCAATTCTTTTCAGGGGAACTCTGGACCTTATCTTGAGCATTACTTCCTGGCTTCAGTGCAAATCTCTCAGCCTAATGTGATAGATCCTTTACTTCCCTGCATGCTCCTGTCCATACCGAGAAATGTGAAATTCTTAATGGGACTTTATGCAGCGGCAAGGGAAAGCATTAAGGCAACATATAATCTTTCTGCTATTTCTACCTGGAAATGGTGCCCTTTACACTCACAGAAAGAAATAGTTTCTTTGGGATTCCATTCTGCCATGAAGAGATGGAAAATGGTATCAAGTTATAACATTATACTATATAGTGGTTGGTGCTTACTTGAGGGACACTGAAAGTAGTTCGTATGACCAGGGTTCTCTAGCCTCCCAGGAAAAGGTAAAGCGTCTCTCAATATCTCTTTCTCATGTCTTCCAAATGCATAAATGTGCCATCTACACACTTTCAAGGTCACTGTGCTTAAAAGTCTGAATATGCATAAAGATAGCTTTGACTCAGATATAATTCTGCCATTTATTAGCTTTGTGTCTCTAACCTATCATTCAACTTTCCTAAGCTTTATTGTTCTTGCAAGTGAAGTAGGGTACCATTTCCACTATGTCATAGAGCCATTTTTGTAATGTGTTTGTAGTGAATGTAAATGGTTTAATACATTTAATTATATTATTTTGTTCATTAAGTCCACAATGTTTAAAATCTTCTCTAACCTAAACCATTTTAGACTAGTCAAAAATATGAATGGTTTGTTTTTTTGTTGGGGTACTGGGAGTTCAACTTGGGTCTTTTAAACTGGACCGTAACCATAGCCATGCTCCCTTTTTTTTCTTTTTTTCATTTATTTGAGGCATGGACTTATGAAGTCACTAAATTGTTCAGGCTAATTTTTTTTTTAAATTGGTACCAGGGATTGAACTCATGACCATGTGCTTGCAAGGCAGGCGCGCTTATGCCGCTGAGCTAAATCCCCAGCCCCCAGGCTAAGTTTGAACTCGTAATCCTCTTGCCTCAGCCTCCCAAAGCACTGGGATTATAGGTGAATGCTGTCACATCCAGCTGTAAATAGTTTCTTATATTGTTTTTAATATAAAACACAGTTATGAGAAGAAAAAGAGTAGGTACATAACTATAAGAATTTCCCCTGCTTGTTTATTTTTACATTGTAATGTCAAGGTTGCCATATTACATGATTCAAGCCAATAGCCCAAATCCACTAAAATATAACTAATAATTTCTATTGTTCCTACAGTTGGGCAATTAGACACAATTACATACATAACTGTCTGGTAATGCAGTGGTTTTGATAAACTCCGTAACATTAGAATAGTATTGCAGTGTTTTAATTCTGGCTGGAATAACATGGAACCATTGGCTTCTTATGGAAGGAGTCTATTGAATCCTAGATACCAATATTATTTAGGCAGTAAGTGGGAAAAAAGCCCAAAATAATCCTAGAAATTCCTTATTTGTAAGTTTCTGTGTCTATTGAAAATAGTAATGTATTCTGTTTGAGATCGGGTTTCCCCTAATGCAGTGTTGTACACTGTTGAGCAAGTTTCACAGGCTTTACAATTCATAACTCTGTGTGTGTGTGTGTGTGTGTGTGTGTGTGTGTGTGTGTGTGTGTTTCTGGAAACCTGAAGGGCTGTTGACAATGCAAACATTTTTAAAGTGACTAACTATTCTCTATGAATAAACTAAATCCTTAAATCCTCTCATGGCTGGAAATCTTAAGCAGAACTTCTTTTAGGAAAACTGATCTAAAGTTTTCTTCAGATCCACATGGGGATCTATTTTTTAAGGTCATATCTGAGATCCAAATTCCCCTAAAATATATTGTCAGCTTTTTGTCTTGTAAGGTTTTTCCTAGAAGTGTTCAAATTCCTGTTGCCATTGAATCATTGTTGCTTTTATCCTCTAATCATGTGGTGGTAACATCAATCCATCATTTGCTTGTGATTTAGGAATACCATTGTCTTCTTTGGTTGTCATTCTTTGTGTGCTTATTTGAAAATCACACGTTATTTTTCTGACTCAGATCACATCAGGAAAAGATCAATTCATCAATGTTCGAACCCTCCAGAAAAGCCACTACAGGACTTACTATGCCAAGTTTTCTAAGGTCTAACTTTCCAGGGAGGTGACTGCGAGCCCAGCAGCGTTTATGAAGTACAGTGGAAACTAACGAAGGAAGTTGGCCTATTTACCCCTTTTACATAATTCAAAATATCCTTGTAGCTACGTAAAAGGGGGAAAAAATGAAAGCAAGCCTGGGCTCAAAGCTCTGTTACTATTTCAGGGGAGAGAAGAGCAGGGAGGCTACCGTTCTACCGGTTTAGCAGAAATACTGGAAGTCTGTCGATCAACCAGAGGATATTTTCTTGTCCTGGCTTGTTTTGGAGCTGGTACAAGAGCTGATAGTCTTAACCCTGTTTAATTTATGTAGCTCCAGAAAGAAGGTTGTCAGGGCCTATAAAATGAAGAAAAAGAAAAGCAAAGGAGACCAGGGACATGTCTCAACCTCCTCCAGCGGCACTGTCACCCTGCTCATCAGGTAAGAAGAACGCAGATTAAAATAAAGTCTTTGTTTTCAAATTCCAGGCTTGCAAAGGATGTATTATGATACTCATTTCAAAATATGGTTACATCTTGAAAGCATTTTTGGTAGAAAGGCGTATTATCTTTAACAATGAAGCAAGGAAAAGCTCTTGGTTCTTTACAGTAGACTCTTAAAATACCTTAGTTGATCTGACTTTATATACATCTTTTTATATTAGCGTTCAGAAATCCTTGGCAGGAACAATAGGAGTGGTTCAAAGTTCAACTCATAATCATAAGCAGACTGCCCTCCCCCCACCCCACCCTAGCTGAGTTTGTGTGTTTAGAAGCGGAGCAAAGAGAAAGAGGGTCACCTTTAAAGATCCTTCCGCCTCTCTCCAGGATGAGCTCTAATTTCATAATAGGATAGTTTTATTCCGAGTTAACGACTTTGGTTTTAGTTCACAACGCTAATTGTAGAAAATATAAAGTTACGTTTTAAAAGCTCAGACGGTGAAAGAAAGGAATCGTGCCGCTTAGTAAAAGCATATGTTGCGAGTGGGACCTCACAACCGCATTCACATCGTGCTCTTGCCAAATCACGTTGTTTCTAAAGCTCCTTATTTAAATTTCCCAAGTGAGGTTCATATGGCATGTTCTGTGTTTTTGCTCCACAGAATTGAAGGAGGTCCTTAGAATTCTTTCCCCTTAAGAATCAACTTTTTCTTTTCTAAATGAAAGTTCAAATTAAGCCTAGTTTTCATTTATAGGTTATAGGACTCCACGCCACCGACAACAACAGAAAAAAACATCTGCTCTTGGCAGCGTTCTGGGCTGGGATAATGGCCCGCCGAGCGCACAGCGCCGCAGTCCCAGCGCCTGCCAGCGTCTACCGCGGCTCTGCAGAAGTTAGTTTGATCGTGGTCAGCATTTGCAGGACCCTGTAACGCCATCTAATCAAGTCCAAGTCTCAGAGAAAGACTTTGTTAAAATCACCCCAGGCCTGTGTATTTTCTTTAAAGAATTACAATACAAAGTTACTGCTTTATAAAACGTGGAGCCAGGAATTTATCCTGAAGTTGAATGTCACCAGTTTATGCATGTTTGCTCTCACATTTGAAGACTTTCGCTGTAGCCTTCTGTTCTGTTTAGAAAAGCGGATTCTTTTTTTCTGCTCCTTTTCAAGCTCTGTTTGATCATTCTTTATGATTTTGATAGTTCTCTCTGAGTTCTTTACAACTTAATTATCATATCTATCACTACAATGAATAAAACGATTTATTTACTCCTCCAAGTCTTTGATACTGTTTACCTATCCAAATTGAAAAGCCAACCATGCTGAATGTAGGCTTGCACTAAGCATTTAGTTTGGAGCTATTATGATTATAGAGATCGGTGAGAGAGAGAGAGAGAGAGAGAGAGAGAGAGAGAGAGAGAGAGAGAGAAATTGCCCCTATACTCTCCAATTTTCCTGCCAACAACCACAGGGGCGTGCCATGTCTAAACATCTATCACTGGAAATAATAGAACTATAACTCTGAATTTTATTTATGAAACAAAAGAATTTATTGAAAGAAACAGAGCTCATGTTATGGATGAAATAAAATGTGTTTCCTTAAAACATAATCCTACATATGTGTTGTAAATCTAATTTTGTGAAGTCCTGATATTTTTTCTAATGCACCACTTACACATCTGCCTTGTGTCTTATCTTCCATGAATTGAGATTAAAACAGAAATGAATAAACAAACAAGCAAAAATCAAAATCAACTCTCCTACAAAGCAAGAGGGTAGCTTTGTTCTTTTCATCCAGATCTTTTTTGTTTATTTAGGATCAGTTCATCTTCTACATTTCTTTACTTAGTCCTTGTTCTCTGTTCATGTCTATTGAGTTTTGTATTTTGTTTAAATTTCACTTAAAACAGATAAATATTTTCCTGACAGCAGTATAATGTGATTATAAACATAGACTATTTTCAGTCAAATGTAAGCTCTGTGACTTTGGTTAATTCACTTTTCCATGGCTCAGTTTCTTAATCTATAAAATGGATAGAAATAATCCTTAATATTCAGATTTGTTGAAAGGATTAATTGGGCTATTATTTCTAGCACTTAGAATTGTACGTGGCCATAGATACCTCTATTTTGATAGCAGCTGTTATTATTCAACTATGTTACTCTGCAAAATATCTGGTTTCTTTTTCTATCCCCAGCGCCAGAAGTTACTTGTGCCTCTCTTACACAAGTGCTATATTCTGCCTTTTTGTTCTGGCCAAAAGAAACTCTGCCCCATGTTATAGCAACGAAAGGAAATGTGTACTTGTTTTCTTTTTTAGGGAAGATGAAGGTCCAAATTTCTATTCAATATGAACTCCCTTTTCCTAGTGATGAAGGGCCTTGTGTTTCTCCCTATAAATTACTCATAAACATTTTTCCAGTTGTTGTACGCTTGCCGTCTTTCTTGGAGGCAGGCTATACTAAAGTTAAAATAAAGCTGTTTTACATGTGCAAATAGTATCTTTTAAAAGATATTCAATTCCCTGAGACCTTTTCTTCTATTTTTGTCTAAGACACTAATACAATGTGTGTATTAGTTTTAGTGTCACAGGAAATTTGAAGAGAATATTCTCTTACTTAAGTTGCTATTTAAAAAAAAATTTAAAAAATATCAGACTGAGAACACAACCTTGCCAGACTTAAATGACAGTAATCGCTCTTTAACAATCATATCTCATGAATAGTATACATTGTATAACGTGTAGCTACAATCATTGGTACATAATCTAAGGAAGTGTCATTCATGTACTTACTGGTAGTGTCAAGCATGTCAAATTGATGTTACCACTGCCAAGATAACCAGGAATCTTTGATTTTTTTCATGTGCTCACAAAGCTTGTTATACTATAATAAAAGAGAAATAGAATAACCAGAAGGGAATCAATTGATCAGAAAATGTGAATTGATTTTTTTACAAAGTAATACATATTTTCAATCTATGTCCTCTGACATTTTAGATATTTATAAATCCATTTCCCTCTGTTATATTCTAATAGACATTAACTGGTTCTGAAATCAGATTGCTTAGTGTATCTCATGGCTCTTCCATTTTTCAGCATTGAATTTTAACTCTGAGGTTTCTCATCTGTAAAGTGGGGATGATAACAGTACTTACAACCTAGGGTTACTGTGATTATGAAGATGACATGAAATACTGAGTGTACTTGTACTTGCAGTATAGATCCATCAAAAAAGTAATAGCTATTATCAACATGAACAATATTATCCTTGATATATTTGAACATTTAATTTGCCTTTTAGTCTTGAAACTAGTGACTATTGGCTTATGCTTTTTAATAGTATTGAAGATTTGAATGTGACCAAAAGGTTCATCTGGCTTTCATCCTGAAGAAAGTTTTATACCTGTTTCTTTTATTACCAGATATCAGAACGTAAACAAAATTCTGGTTTGTGACCTCATATGATTCAGCAGTTGAATTTTTTTTAAAATAGGTGATCATCCTTTAGCATTTTTAGGAGACTGGTTCTAGGATCCTTCTATGAATACCAAACTGGATTCTCAAGAGCTTTATATAAATTGACACAGTATTTGTCTATTAACTTACATATCCTTCTGTATGTTTTACATTGTCTCTAGATTACTTATAGTTACAATATAATATAAGTGCTATACAAACAGTTGTTATATTTTATTGTTTATGGAACAATAACAAGAAAAGCATACATATTCAGTGTGAATATAATTTTTTGAATATTTTGATTCATGGTTGATTGGATCCATGGATGAGCAATGAGATGATGTGAAGGACTAATCATGCCTTCTAAATAGATCTCTTCGCTGAGATTTGCTTAAAAATTTTTGAATTCTTGAGAGTACCATGTGTGCTGAATCACAATTAGTCAAAATTCAGAGATAGGAAATATTTAGCTCTCTGTTATGCAGAGTTTAAGATAATATAAGGCAGGATAATTTGGTAAGATCATAATTCAAATACACAGCATGGAATATTACAAAGGTGAAAATATAATTATCACCCAAACTGGGGTAACAGTGTGAAACCACCACTACTTGTAATTTTGTTGTGACAACAGATACACTTCAACTTCAAGGTAAACACAGGCTAATGATCACCCTGTGAAATTGTTTCCTGTATCTGTTTTATGTAACAAATCACCCCCAATTTTTTTCCCTGAAACAACCATGTTAGTTAACTTACAATTTTGTGGATCAATAGTTTAGGAGTGTATTTTTGGTCACTGGACTCTGCTCCATGATGACTGGATCTTGGTGGTGTTGCCTGGAACCCCTAGAAACGCTGTAACAACTGACGCAGGCTATGTGCTTGGAGACTACTTTCCAGCGGCCAGCTGGATTCCTTGCTTATTTATCTATGTGCCGTTCGCTATGGCTCGAATGATACAGATGCAAAGATCAAGAAAACAGAGAGCTAAAGAAAATGAAAAAAGCACAGTGATCCTTGAAAAAGGTCATGTAAGCCTATATGTAGCAGGAAGTAGTACAGTATAGAGCATATGTCACTGGTGATTTCAATATGGTCGTGACATTGACCAATACCACCCGGAATCACATGTCTGAAAAAAGAAATGCTTTAGTTTTTTTAAGTCCTTTTGCTGGTTCATGAGAAAGGGGAAGCTTTCATTTCCTTCAGTATCAATATAAGCTGTGATAAGTTCTTCCCTTAAGAAAGAGGGCGAATCTCAGGCCCAAATATGGCATTGGACAGCAGTAGTTAGTAGCAATAGCACAGTTCTGTTTTCGTTGTAATATTTTTCTGCTATTACCTTGTAATTTTGACAAGTATATTTAAAAAAATATTATTGTGATATAAAGCTCTCCTTTAAAACATGTGGTAATGATGATTATACAATAGAGTGAATAAACTGGAAATCACTGAAATGTTTAAAAAAGCGTCATGTGGTGTTTTGATGAGGACCAGAATCAGAGGGATTCAGAAGAGCTTGAGCTGCAGCTGCTGGATGTCCATACACAGATTCACAGCCTCCAGGGAACAGACAGCCAGTGCCAAAAGGGTATCTATTAAAGGAGACTTCAAAACGGACAGTGAAGAATGAGTCACAGAGCAGAGCATCACCCCACCCTCCTCCTGGGGCAGCAAGGTCCAGGATGAGTGCAAAGAGTAGATGGCCCAGTTTACTCTTTTTTCCTTCAAGTCCTTGAAGCCACTCACCTGCGCTACCGTGGGCAAATCAACATAGTTCAGGAGGGGAGAAAAAGATGTTTTATACTGGCTCATAACTAAGAACTGAAAATAGAAAATTACAACTTTAATAACTGCAAGTGCCTGAGAAATTTTGAAATCTGCCCAAGTTGTGATTCAGTAATCTGTCCACAGCATAGAGAGATTTGACATAGCACAAGGGGAGTTATTTGAGAAAAATAAAGCTGCTTCATGTTTTTATCCCACCAAACCAAGATAATTCAAAATACTCATTTCCCCTCTGACAAACAAATAAGAACAAATGTACAGTGGTGCCACATTTCACAAACTCAGGTCGCTCCATGATTGTGGTCGTGAACTGAACGGGAAGAAAACTGAATTCAATTTCTCCACAAAGTCAACATTGAACCTAACCATTGAATTTGATTCAGTTTTCAATCAGCTTGGTTTGCAATGAGAGTAACGGAAACAATCAGTAAAATGCGAGGGTCAAGTGAAAAAATTATTAAATAAAAGCGTTTTACCTGTAACAGAATTTGGCAAAATCATACTGGTGGTACAAGGATAATTAAAGTTTAGAGAATATTTAAAATGCAAATGAGAAGAAAATTTCCACCATGGTCCTCAAATGAGTCCCAGGTGAACTACTTTTCTTGACTAAAGCATTTGAGGTTCTATTAAAAGCTAAAGAAATAATCTGAGAGTGAGTCAGAGAAAATGTTAATCTTTAACTCCTTACTGATCACTGTTATTAATACATTTAATGATCAGATTTTTGGAATATTAGTTATTGTAGAGTATGTTATAGCTTTATGCTCTGCTTGACAGGGAGTTAATGGTGCCAGAGATGCCCCCAAACGCTGCAGAATCAGATGGATACCCAGAGAAATTTCCTTTAGTATAAAATTTCTAGCTTTAGTCCCTGATGCTTCTTGTTCGATGTGCTGTTTCTGTCCTTTCTTTCCTTTCTTCATTGTCTCTCAAGCCCCAAAATATTCTATTTAATTTTAAAAGCCTGGACACGTAACTAGTTACTGCTAAGAATGGCTTCCCACTTTAACAGGTATAAAAATGTCTAAGGGAAAAAATTCTGTAAACACTCAGAGACTGACTTCGGGAGGAAATAGTAGTCTCATTAAGGAATGAAGACAAGTCCACTTTAAGGACCACTTCTACATGCATATGTGTGCTATGCAAATGCTTTTCTAAGAAGCGTGTTTTAGGAGAAAGAGCTTGAGTTTTCTTCTAGACAGATTTGGGTTTGAGTCCCATTTCTACTACTTACTGGGATTTACCTTAGGCAGTTAATATATGCTCTCTGGGCCTCAGTACCCTCATGTGTCACCTAGGGATAACCATTCTATCTTCTTTGGTTGTAAGAAAGTCCAAATGAGACAACCTATACAGAACACAAAAGCCAAGGAACATTGGTGAGCATCCCTATTTTCCCTTATCCTAATAAAAGCCATTATAATGAGAGAAAAATAATAAACACAGGAGATTATATGTATGTATATATATGCATGTATTTGTAGACATATTTATGTCTGTACAGCTATATCCCCAAATGTAAATAATCAGAGATTATCAATGTAAATTATAAACACTGAAAGTGACAAGAAAAAAGTTCTCCCTAAATTCATATCGAATTAGAAATTGAAATATAGTTAGCTCTGGAAATTCACAACTAAAACATTCAGAACAGCAACATGTTTAGAACTTTTGTAATATATGAATCTAAATCATTATCCCCTAGCTGTCTACCCTTTTATGGACTTATTTGTTCCCTTTTAGAGTGTTTAAGTGTATTAGCTGTTTCAGAGGATTTTTACCTCACTGAAATTTTGTCAAAAGGTCTTAGTCTCTTTCCTTTTCAAGTCTGTCCTACAAATCTCCTCTTTTCTTCCTCTACTTCCTCCCAAATCCTCAGTGACTCTGACAGCTGCAGTCCCTTCCTCCCACTCCGCCGTTTCAGCGAGGAGACCTCCCCAGCTCCCAGAAGCTGGCTTTATCCAAGAACTTAGATGGTGAACTTGAAGTAGCAGAAAGTAGTCAATTATTAGAAAAACAGATTTTTCAGCCAAAATGAGTAACTAGAACTTGGAATTTCATATCTGAGATATGGATTTCGCTAATTAATTAGCACAAAAATAATGGTCTGTGGGGGAATGTAGCTTTATAAACTTTTGGCTGGAAATATTACAAATGAACAATATGCATAGGAAAATGTTAATAGTTGAGGAGAAAGGCATTTTAACAGAGTTTTACAGTATGTGGCTTAGGGTCCTCAGGGCAAACATATGCATTACACATCTAACCCCACACTGAGAAAATAATCGCTAACGTTAGTTCCTCTGCTAGCCCTATTAAAAATCCTCCAAAACATAAAGCCTGCCAATTTCAGACTAAGAATAAATGGCTCGTGGTTCCTTCTGAAACAGTTTCCAAGCTATAAGCTCTCAACCCTGCACACGAAGTCACGGGAGGAGGAGAGGCTCTGATTTCTGGGGCACCAGAAAAAACAAAATGTGTTGGTTCAACCCATTTAACTCAGGCAGGGCACCCAAAGGCCACGTTCTGTTAGTGAGCGTTTGAGTGGGAATTTGAGTGGGAATTTCACATTAGAGTAGGTCAGTCTCCATGATTTTATTTTCTTTGTATGGGACAGTCAGAGTGTGAAGCTTAGGACTCATAATGGAGAGCCTTTGAAATACATTCTGTTTTCTGTGGACCTCTTACAGAATTTAACACCAACATTAAATAAGAGGGGAGGACTGATCCAGTGTGTCACACTAGCTCTGTTTGCAGGTGACTTTACTGCAGGGTGGGTGGCGCTGATATTTGGATTAGAGGAACCTTAAATACTTAAGTTTATTAAATAGCTAAATGATCATTATTTTGTGAAAGTGGGCTGGAGATAAACGTGAGGAAAGACATAGAAAAACTTACAATAGTTCCAACCCAAATTTTTCCTTCAAGGATTTAAATAAACTAGTTTTAAGTTTTAAAAAACTTAGTTTAGAATCTTGGGTTAGTCTCTCAGTTGTAAGGTCTCAGATTACTCCTTTAGCTTTCCTCAGCCTCAGTCTTTGCCAATCTGTTAAATGCAACTTTCTCCATAGACTACAGGGAGAGAATCAAGCAATGAGTGCTACAAAATGCTACAAAATCCAAATTTTTGTATCTATTATACCTGCTATAAAATGTAACATTACAATATGCACATATTAAGGTATTTAACTTACTAATTGGGAATCTGTGTATACAATTGATTAATATTGATTTGATCCCATTTATCCTTGTTGAGGTGCTAAGTACCAGCTTTCACTTAAAAACTCAGGGGATCTCTAAGCCTTGGATGGTGAAATTCTGGGTTGTAAGGAATTCACACCAGCCTGGTGCTAAACAAAGTTACAGCATCTATATATAGAAGGGGCTATGTGTTTGTGTTAGGTATGTTGAAACCAAAGGGACAACCAAGTCTAGTGCTTGCTCCCTCAAAAAAATTTTGTTTGCACTAAGGATAGAACTCAACCTTGCACTTGCAGGCAAGTGTTTGCACCTCTGAGCTAGATCCCCAACCCTTTCCTCAAAATTCTTTACCTTTTCCCTCCAGCTAGTGGGCCAAAGGTCCACTCATTTCTTAATACTTCCATGTTTTACAAATTAATCCCATGTTCTTGGGAATCTTGATCTTCCAGCTCTCTGGCATGGCCTCTGTTCCTCCTGCAAGCTCCTGGGGTATTTCTGTATGTGACCTCCAAGTTTATACAACCATGTCCTTCTAAGGCGTCTGTTCTCAGGAGTAAAATCACTTAGATATGTTTCCAAAGTTTGTTTGCCTTGGATCTGACCTACAAATAGAATTGCATGTTTTGTTTGGGGCTTCTCCCTGGCCTATGTGCTCCTGTGAGCTGTGATATTTGAGTACATGCTCAGAGAGGTCTGGTCTGCTTTTGGGGGAATAAGCAATTACACACACATAGATGCTCTAGGGAATGTCTTCAGAGTGCTTTTTTTGGTGAGGCTATGAATTTAAAAATACTATCTGATATTTTCAATGATCAATATTTGAATTGGTCCTTGAAAATGCCATTTCATGATGACTCTGTTCTAATTCAAGCTTCCTACATGACATGTCCCTTTTTAGTGCTAGGTTCATCCTATTTTCCACCTTTGCCTTCTGTTATGGGCAGTAAATTATAGGCATAATTTGGTTCTGCATCATGCAATGACAACTTTGACTTCACATCCTTGGAACTTTGCCTGGCAAGTGAATGAAGGGCTGACACTAGGTCACATGTACACAGGACTCTGTTTACCAGGAGGAGAGATACAGGACAGATATGCTTTCCATAAAAGTATATGGTTTCCTTAGTTGTTCTAAGTAACTAAGGATCTGATTCTTGACAATTAATTCTGCTGTCACATTTTATTTATAATGGAATTTCAAGATCAGGCTAAAAACCATGTCTTAATTTTCCTAGTCATTGCAAGGCTGAGCAAATAAAATAAATATTCTTCAGTTGTATGTTTTAATTTCCTTTAAAATATTTGGAGTATGTTTTGCCTTAAGGACTGTGTCTCTAAGTGACTGAGATAGGGAGGAAAGAGGAAGAGACATACTTGTTGACTGCTGCATTAGAATGTCATGGAAATAGCTGGAGAGCTGTACATACGTTTAGGGAGCTTTAACAAGCAGGTAATCAGGTCCATGTCATATTGGAGCTCATTCTGATCTATCTCACACAGAACTCAAAAATACATCACAGCCATACCCTTGATAGTTGCAATGTATGTGGAAGGACAGAGAGGTAATGGTGTGTGTTATGGTGGGAGAAAGACAAGAAGACACTGTGGTTGGAATACGGATATGCGTTCTTCATTTGTGTTTGGGGGGAAAAACCTACAGACAGAAAAGAAAATAATGACCTCAAATGAGGCTAGGCATGGAAAAGCAAAATGTAATTGTGCTAGATAAAGACCTTTATTTCTAGTCTATAATAAATAGGATGTAAGGCAAAGGACACTGGTGCCGTTTCAATGGCTACATCCAATAACAAAATGATGCAACAGACCTTTGACATGGCTGCAATCTTTTCCTTCTGTTTCAGATTGCAAACAAGCTAGTCTGGAGGGAATAGTATTGTGAGAAACAGATTAAAAAAAGGTTTAGTCATCGTCACCTGAGAAGGATAAAGGGTACAACAATACACTCATGCAGTATTGCCAACTTGGCCTTGTAGTTAACTGTGAAACTGAAAGAGAGAGAGAGAAAGCATATTTTTGACTCTCACCTTTGGAAGTATTACTGCTTCCACAGATCTGAGAGGAGATTTAAGGATTTCTTTAAGTTTTCTAAGAGAATAAATTAATGAATAATTTGTAGAAATCATATGATTAAGGTAAGGTCTCTTAAACTGGGATCCAAGACACATAGTGTCTATCATCAGAGCCAACAAATTAGAATCATTTTAACTTTCCACGGTCATGTCAAAGTAAGACCCACTTTCCTTCACAGTTATTTTGCAAATCTTTATGTGATCTTTGAAAACAAAATATAAAAATATATGACAATGTGACTTCTTAATACAATTAAGATATTGGCTTCAAAATTTTGAAGACCTAACTCCTTTACCAAACAACTCACAACAGAAGAAAAATTTTAAAAAAAATTATAGTCTACCTTTGAGAAAACCAGGAGACATACGAAATCTGGACCAGGATGTTTTCAAAAACAATATTCTAAGAACGACATTGAACTCTTGGTAATTAAAAATATAATAGCTTATTTTTTAAAAAAAAGTCAATACAATATTTGGATAATAACATTAACTAGAAATAAATAGGAGGACAAAAAGAAAACAAATAAAAAAGTTGGAGGATAAATTTAATAGATATCATGAATAAAGGGCTGAAAAAATAAAAAAAGAAACAAAAGAGATCCAGAGGATAAATATCTTCAGTCTTCAAGATCCCACAAAGTATTCAGACTAAGACAGATTTGGAATAAAAACAAGCTTTAAAAATCTCCAAAGAATATAACATAAAAACAAATTGGTACATAAAATAGAACAGTTATAAGAACAATGTAAGAATTATAGTAAACTTCCCTAGAGCTTTACTGGGAGAAAGAGAACCATGGTACCATCAAAATTTTAAAGTGATCATCAATCTACTATTTTCTGTTCATAAAAATTACAAACCAAATACAGTGGTAGACTAAAGAAATTTTCCAGATATGTAAATATTCCATTGCTTTAAAAATATTTGTATATGCTAATTAGTTTCTCTTTCATTACTAGTTTATCTTAGTTCATTGAAAAGAAAGTTTTGTGTTATTATCTATTTCTTTTTATAAGAATCTTTTTGGTTTATGTGTTATACTTTGGGTAACTACTTTGAAGAAAATGATACACAGTATATAATTATTATTATTCTCTTATATTTTATGAAATTTTTTATAAATTAAAAAATTTTTTAAAAAGATTTTCAAGCTCCTGTAATCTTTCTCAGCCACTGGAGGATATTTTGCACTAAAACATGAGTAAAATGTGAAATATAAATATATGAGAACCAGGAACCAATATAGAACACACACACTTTGTACAAAATAAATGTACAAAATGTACTTCCAAGAAAACAAAAGTGAAATTGTATAGAGCAATGCATGTAGACTGAAACAGGTACATGGAGAAATCAAAGTAGAATTATAGACAGTTAAACAAAGGAAATAAGGTAACTAATGGACTTGATCATATTCAAAGTCAAGTAAGGTATGTATTTTAAAAATGTCAACAAATGAAGGGAATTTTAATTAGAGCTTTGAATAAAAGATACAATTAAAATAATGGTATTATTAATTATAGGAAAAAGTTATACAGTAAAAAATGTGTAACCATATTATCTGACTGAGCTTCAAATAATATTCACATATTGTAATAATTTAAATAGTCTGATGTAGGGAGGTGGAAGGGGGAACATAAGACCTAAAGTTCTTATTCATTAAAAGG
The DNA here is from genome assembly GCA_004027295.1 of Dolichotis patagonum. Lineage (NCBI taxonomy): Eukaryota > Metazoa > Chordata > Mammalia > Rodentia > Caviidae > Dolichotis > Dolichotis patagonum. The sequence goes on from PVJX010001549.1 coordinate 17,485, forward strand.
AAGTCTAGGGCTGAGGATTTAGCTCAGTGGTATAACTGGCTGCCTGGCAAGTGCGAGGTCTTGAGTTCGGTCCCTGGTATCCAAAAAAAAAAAAAAGAAAACAAAGTCTAAATGTGACAAAGCACAGCATTGGAGCAAATACGTGTGGTTGTCAAGACAGACAGAGAGAGAGAGAGAGATCTTTAAGGAAATAATTTTTAAAAGTAAAATAGGTAACCTTTGGGGAGAAGGATGCATATATAAGAAAGGAAGTAAAGAGGACTGAATATTTTTTCCTAAACAAATTAGCACAATTTGATGTTTTATACACACTTATTTCTTTTACAAATTCACAATTAATTTAAAGGTCAAATAAATCAATTAAGATTGAAGGAAATCAGGGCGATCCACTGATTCCCAGCATTGCACCCTGCTGTTCAGCTTGGGCACAGGTTAGGTACCCTCACTGCTCCCCTTTACCCTTCATAAACACCCTTCCCAAGGACTGCACGCTATAGGCTCACTCTTGGCCTACATTTACCAAAGGAAATATGTGTGCTAAGCTGGATTTCTACACATCAGAGGTCACAAACTTTATAGGCTTTGGAATTACCACCCTCTCAAAAGGAAGCCCTCTGATATTCAACTCAGAGATTTTGATTTGAGGGACCTGGCAGGTGCTAATAAACTTGATTCAAGCAAGTATGTGAGAGATGAACTTGATACAGGCAGTCAAAGGACCCATTTAATAAATTCTTCCATACAGGCATTGAAATTGAAAGGGGGTAGGAAATGAAATGCTAATTTCCCAGACATATGCATTCACTCCTTCCTCTAATATTAGTGTGAGAGCATTTTAGTTTCAGGTATTATACTTGGAATAGTTGGAAAGATAATATGCACTTTCATGAAATCCACGATTTGATTATTTGTAATAAACATAAGAAAATCCTGTCTCATATGACTAAATCATAGCACAAAATCACGGAGCTTAGTGTGGAAGAAATATGGAATCAGAAAAAGCCTAACAATCTATCTTAGTCTAAAGTCGGCTTGGAAGTTTGTCATAGTATTCTTCACCAAATCTACCCCCATGAGTGCATTATATACCTGATAAGCATTGGTCATGGGGCCACAGTTAGCAACTGATTTTGGAAACTTAAATAGATTGAAGCATGCAAAACCCTGGACAGTGTCAGGTGCACAGTAGGTCCTCTGCAAAGATTGATTCCCTTGTATTTTTCAAGATGTTGTGCAACTAGAACCAGTAATTCTGTTTGCAGTCTAACTGGGAGTATACTGTGCCAGTCAAAAGTATAGGTTTCTATTTACATCCCCAGTCTCACCTCTGGTTTTGCTCACAATGAGCTTGTTGCAGTGTGAGGTTATCTGTCCTTGCTGAGGTACAGAGTCTTCATGTTTTAAAATGAATTATGTATGTCATTCTTAACATAATTGCACTTAGTGAGATAATGTACTTAAAAGTGCCCAACGCACTTACATGTACTTGAAATGTCAGGACTAATTATTATATATCTTCTTGGAATACCTGTATTCTGAGAAGGTGTGTGTGTGTGTGTGTGTGTGTGTGTGTGTACATGTGTGGAAAAACACAAAATCATGAAATCAAGTCATGTAGTGTATCTCTGAAATTCACAGTCCTGCAAAAGAAGGCTCAAGTCACACTGTAAAATAGAATTCAGTGCTCAGGATTCAAGTTCAAAATAGGTTGGAAAAGGTCACTGCTTACTCTTTGTGCAACAAGTGGTCCTGTGTTCCTTCATAGAAGCAGTCATTCATTTGCTTGCCCTGGGCTACACTCTGAAGCTTTCTGCTTTATTATTAGGCTAAATTCTGTGAAGAATATGACTGGTAGGAAGTGAAAATTGCAAAAACGTTTTTAAAAAGTGACTATCCATATATGCTAAGGCATGCCTATAATTTCAGCACCCTGGGGGCCGAGACAGGGTGTTTGCAGTTCAAGATCTGCCTGTGCAAATTAGTAACTTAGTGAGAACTAGAGTCAAAATTGCCAAAAAACAAAAATAGCAAACATCTGTAAACCTTTACTCCTTTAATCTGTGATTATCAGGTATTGTGTCCCAGCCAGTGAGTGTGGCAGACTGACCCCACTGCATTTTCTGTAGTCCCACAAGCAAGAAAATTTGCACTTAGTGAGATAATGTACCTTCCGGGAGAGCAATTGGGAAGATATAAGACTGCTGAGCTCAAGGAGAGCTGAGAGGGTATAGGACCATGTCCTGGGTTGATGTGGTAGAATTGTTACCTAGCCATTCCTCCTTTCTTCTGCACATAGATGTCTTTATGCTCTGAATATCTGTGCTCCCCCAATTTGTTGAAATTCTAGCCCTCAAGCTGATGCTATCAGGAAGTGGGCGGTTTAGGGAAGTGATTAGATTAGGAGTTTAGAGCCTTCAGGAATGGGATTGGTGCCCTTGTAAAAGAGGCCCAAGGGAGTTTGTTCATTCCCTCCACCCCAAGAGAACACAGGGAGAAAATACCATGTAGGAACCAGAAAATGAGCTCGCTGTAGACACTAATTTACCCAGGCCTTGGTCTTGACCTTCCAGCTTCTTAAAGAGTGAGAAATGAATTTTTGTTGTTTAAAAGCCACTCGGTTTATCATACTTTGTTGTAGCAGGCTGAAAGAATTCAAACTGAGACACACATTCCTAACACAGGCTCAAGGTTTGGCTGACGCTGCCTGATTCTTGGGAAGTGGGTTTGGCACTGGAAGTTTCCAAACAGACCAGAGTGGGCTTCAGATGAGAGAAGAAAGGGTCTGGCTGCTTTAGGTTCACTGCAGCCTTAACAGGAAGATCGGTAGGAGAAATATAATGGCCTCCTTCTTGGTCAATTAAGTCCAATTTTATATGGATCATATTATGGACATTTGCTCAACATGTCTTCCAAGAAAGGAAAGGGAGATGTTTCAGGTCAAATGATAATTAGAGAAAACAGAAAATATGTTGCTATTATATCAAGTAGAGGCATCACGGTGTGGTAGAAAAAAAAATTGGATTTTATAATTAGATAACTAGCAGCTCTGCTACTTGGTAACCTGGGAAGCTACTTACCTCACTCAAGCTTTGCTGAAGTTTTTGCTTTGAAAATTGATGGCCAATGAAGCCCTCTATGCAAACTGATGCGGATAGAACACTTGCTTTGAATTGAGCTCCAGTGAGTTAGATAGGTAAGAGTGGGTTAGATGAGATTTTGCATGGTGTTGAAAGTGTAAAGCGATTGGGTTTTTTAAAAAAAATATCTTCAGTTATATTTGCCCAGCATTGCTAAGAATATTAAAAGATCCAGTAAACTTGAATGATATTAAAGTCAAAGAGGCTAGAGAAGGGAAGAGCCAGGAAGAATCAGAAAATTGCAAAAGAAATGCAACAGTACAAACTTCAGACTTTTTAGTAATCCACCACTGGACTGACTTCCCTGAAACTAGAACTTTGTTTTATTCATTTTTACCTCTTGTGTACCTAGCACAGACCAATCCACCCTCAGCAGAGAGTGGGTAAAATTTGACTGACTTAAAAATGAATAAATAAACCTTATTTGACTTGTATTCCTTTTTGTTAATACATCATTAGATTTTTTTTTGCAGAGGTAAATTAAAATTAATTATAGTTTAATAACAGGGAGTATAAAATATGAGACCCTGAGTTGTGCTTAAGAATAAGAGATCTTATAACTTTAAGAATAAGAGATCTGAGGCTTACTGCTAGGCTAGAGGCACAGTTGTTTATATATATATATATATCCTTAGAGAATGTGTTTGACTTCTGTGTACTCAGATCCTAAAGGGATGACAGAGTAATTATAGCACTGACCTTAGAGGACCGAATGAATGGAGATAAATGAATTAATCTGTTTGAAGTGTGTAAAATGGTATCTGACATATAGTAATACTAGCTAAATGTTATTTGTTGTTAGTTTAAAGCTTTGAGGATGGCATTCACATAATATTCACTCATAATAGCACAGTTGTACATTTACGCCAGATATTATTCTTAATAATGTTAAAAGCTCTAAAGCCAGTGGTCAAAGTAATGAATTCCCTAGTAAAACTTTATGTAAATTAATGAGCAAGCTGTATATAAGTTAATGAGCAGACTTAAATCTGCCACATTTCTGGGTTTGATATAAATGTAAAAAGCCAGCTTAAAAATGATCCCTAGTACCTGGTAATCAGAGAAAATCCAATTATAAAATTTAACCATCTTATTTTTCCCCACCACAGAGGATAATAACAGATAAAGTCATTTTCTACATTTTTCATTCAACTTGATTGCAGTTTTATGATTGGTATCTGACTCCCTTTGGGTAGACCCCAAGGTCTAGGTTTGGGTCACTGGAGAAGCCATGCTCTGTAATCAACATTTGCTTTAATAAAATTGTGTTTTAAACAAGTGCCTGCATGGCATGCACAAGGTCATGAATTCGATCCCCGGTACCAAAAAAAAAAAAAAAAAAAAAAAAAAAAAAAAAAAAAAAAAAAAGAAAGGAAAGAAAAGAAAGAGTATTTTAATGCTAAATGAAAAAAGTGAATGTGTTTGCAACATAAAGAAGATCTGGTCATGCAATGAAAAAAAATAGTGCACACAAAGGCTAAGGAATTGAAAGTTGTGAGATATGTTAAGGAACTGATTTTAAATTTGGTGTGACTCGAACAATTGAAAATGAAGACAAACTCTACACTGAGAGCACTCTGAATATCTTCTATGACATCAGGAAAACAAAAGGGAAGCAGGTAAGTGCTCCTCAAGAGAATTATTTTGGAATATGCTTGGAATACAGTCATCCTAAGTAGAAGAGTAGGGTGGTGGCCACATGACCCCCACAACCTTGAGCACATGTATTCCATTGATTGCTGAGAGGAAACAGGTGGGAGAACAGCCCCAAGCACCTGGGTGGAAGGGACCCAAAGGTGTCTGAAATGAGTTCTTGCCACACTGCTTGAAGGGAGGGATGTTGTCAATTTTCTAATCAGTATTGAGACCTAATCTTTGAAAGGAAAAGATACATGTTGTCCCATTGTTTTCAAACATCCGGTCCATCGGCTTTCACCTTCTGAGTGCAGCCAATGCATTATAAATTCAGCCCCCAGACTGAGACATTCTCATCCTTAGAGCTGTTCAGAAAATTTTTGCTAACTTTGTGACTATGCTCTGATCTGACTGCTAATGCTTAGAAATGAACAACTATAGATGCATCAATTAATTTGTTTAGTTTAAAGTATCATTTGAATACAAAACTTAAAGACAATCCAGCTCCCTACCTCATCTCCCTTTCTCCACCCCAAAAAACTCCAGAATCTTCCTTATATGGTTCTTTGTCTAGTTTTTAATTTCTCTGAGACTCAGTCTCCGTATCCTAAAGTGAGAATACCAATACTCATCTGAGACTTTGGGGGGAAGATCAGATATTTTTATGTAACACAGGAGCACCTAGCACAACACCCAACACACTGTAGGCATTCAGTCAATGTAATTGACTAGAGCCTTGAGAGCAGGTGAAGCGTTTCCTGGTATGTACATTTCATAATCCTCTTACTGATTTTTTGAGAACTTTAAACTCTGGGGATGTATAATTTTTCTGTGTGCCCAAAGGAAAGCACAGTGTTCTGAATTGCTCTCCAGACTGGCATGGAGCCTGGGCCTGGAGCTGTTCAGGGCTCAGCCTGAGAAAGGCGGGGGGCCTGGGGATAGTGGGCAGTCTTCTGCTGACATCTAAAGTTGCACACTGGGAAAAAGAGGAAACATCCTCACGTCTCTCTGGCACCTTCCCTTACACCCACGGCCGGCCACATACCTCACCCCCACCTTCCCCGAATCCCTTTATTTAGAAACTTTGCCCATTGTCTTCTTGTTCCCCATCATTTCTGGTTTTTACCACTTAGCTGTTGACAAGAACATCTGAACGATTATTTGTATGTTAATGATACTCAGGAATCCTGGTAGATAGTAATTAAATATTGCTAACTGCAGGGTTGGGTGACACTCAATGCCTGGTGAAAAGACCTAGGAACAATACTAACCCAGACACTCTCTTACCTGTCTCTGGTTCTGGATTTTGCTGACTTTCCTCATTGTGGGTTAGAAATTTTAGGTCACCTGCCAAGCCCCTGGAGTTCTTCTAGGGAGGATTGGTTGGCTTGAGGGAAAAGATGGGTGTGATCTAAAATGTTTTTCTTGAAGGGATTCACTGTGCAGTTTGAGTGCTCTTATCTTTAGAGAAGCAGGGGTAGCTGTATATCTGTCAGAAGTCATTTTATCCCTTAAGTCAGCTCCAGAGCTCTCTTGTATTTCCTGGAAGACTCTCCAAAGATATATCACAAGAGCCCACCTTCTGTGAGATATTTTATATGTCTGGTTGACAACATGCATTTGTACAGCTGTGGAAATAGCATGAGGATTGCTTTCAGACCTTGGTTTAAATTCTGGGCTTTCTCTGATCAGTTTCATGAGTTTTAGCATATTAGCTAATATTTGTGAGACTTCTAAGTTTTATTATAGTTTTTAAATTCTGCTAATGCTCTGTTGAATTGTTAAATCAGCCAATATAGATAAGGTATACCAAAAGACACTAATTATCCCCTCCTTTCCTTTATTAAGAAGTTTTCAATTGTTCTTCTGTAAACACACACACACACACACACACTCACACAAAGACACATATACGAAGCCATACAATGCAACGTGAAGTAAGTAAAATAAAAAATCAGGAAGAGCTCTTTGTGAAAGTCATTTTCTTCTTGGCAAATGGCAGGTGGATCTATGAAGTATTTTCTACTGAAAGAAGGGATGTTTGTTTTTCATCATTTCTCATTTTCACATTTTTGCAAGTAACACCTTGGTGCATGAACGCTTCTGCTCATGAATAATTCAGTTTGCAAACAGAAACATTTGGCAAAATTTTGCTTCTGTTCATGAATTCTGCATCAGGTGGTGAAAGCAACCACAGCCATCCCCCGCCCCCCCATCCCTACTTATGCACAAACAGGAACATGGTCAACGTCTAGTTCCTCTAGAATCCTGGAACAAATTAAGTTTGGGAACTGAGATACCACTATATTGGCTTGAGTGAAATGGCAAATAAGGACTATAGCAATACCAATACCCCATGCCCTTTGAAATCTGGATTTTCAGTATTAAGGTTGTAGCCTTGACATTAGCAAGGTCCCTTTGCAAATGATGTCTTCTCCAGGTTTAGGATTATGTATAGGTTGTTCCCTGAAGAACATTATTGAAAGATTCAGGTCACCACTACTGATTACTGTGATCTTTGGCCATCTTAAGGATGTGATCCCTTTCAATAGGTTAAAGCCCTGCTATTTCAGTCTCCTAACATCTCCCCCATCAGAATCCACAGGCATGTGGAAAGTTCTTTACTGAGTGGTCAGGGACACCTTCAGAGTTGTATTATAATGTGGGATAAACAATAATTATAGGGTTAGACAACTCGGTGTTCTCTTTGTCTTAAAGACCTCAGACCTCAGACCTCCTAGACCTCAGACCTTTAGTAAGAGATGACCCTTGGTGGGGATTTCTTGTGTTCCTAACCAAGTTTCCCTGCCTTAAGACTTATATTCATACTCCATGTAGCCTCTTTTCCAGTCTCTTACTTTGACAATCCCAAAGATCCCTAGAGAGATTGCCATTTCCTTCATAGAACAAAGTCTCTCACTTTCTGAACGTGGCACTATAGAGTAGCATCTTTGCATTTTAGCTGGGAGGCTATTACTTCTTACTGTCCCCTAGAGTAGGCACAGAACAGAGAACAAGGATGCATTTCTGTTACACAAACAGTGGTGGGCATGGACACAAGTCTGAGTTTCCTATCAGTCTTTCCAAAAATGACATGTTCTTTCCTTTACTAGTTAGGCCTTTTAAATAACCATTTTCTCAAGAGTAAACATCATTATTTCATTTTGAACTATCTTTTCTAAAATGATTATATATAACACTTCTCAGCCTTTTGGCTAAGATCAAGTGCAAAGATGATTGAAAAGTGAACACAAGGATATGTTTCCTTATAGTCAAGAAGTAAAGATGATTTTGATATAGGGGAATGAAACTCCCAACCTACTATGTGTCTGGTATGAATTAGTGTTCTCTAAAATCAAAGAATGAATTTTAGGAACAACGGAGTTTAAGAGCAGAATATATTTATTGAGAGAAAGAAAGATGCTGTCAGACAGAGAGACAGAAGGGATCCTGAGTGGTTTGCCAAAGGCTTTGTCATCTTGGACTTTTATAGAGCAAAATCACAGGGTAAGAGGAGTCCAAGACGGAGAAAACCATGGGAACTCACAAGGTGGGCATAAGGTGGGACAGAACTATGGTTATTAGCCAAAAAGATTAATTGCTCAGGTGAAATTGATTAAATCAGGGACAAATAGGGAAGTGAGTCAAGTAGCAAGGGACATGCTTAACCAAGTGTGACTCTTCCCTAAGGGGTTGGGATAGTGACTTCTGGCTTTCTCAGGGTGATAGAGACCTATTTAGAATAACAGTTCATAGGATATGGGTCCATTTGTTTGATCTTTTGTCTTGAGGTCTGGCCCACAGCAGAGATGTCTGTCTCCCCCACAGTTGCAAGGTATCTAGTCTTTTAAGCTAGCTCCTTGAAGGACCTAACCCTGTCTGCCTGCCTATAATATTTTTATCTAACTCAGTTCCCTGTAACGATTTCACTGCAGAGCAAGTAAAAACAAAGGCCTGCCTCTTATAAAACATGTGATTTCCCTAAACTCAAGGTTCTTCTAGAGCACAACTGACTGGAGCCATCTGTGTCACTTTTGTGATATCTGAGAGTAAGGAGAACCATTGTAAATATATTATCTTGTTTACAAAGAATAATATTCTTTGCCTTTTACCCAGGGATTTTATGCCTTCTGCCACATAAAAGGCTGTTTTTAGCTTGCAAGTATAGTAAAATCTCAACCCCTTCATATTTTTTGATAAATAGTAATAAGGCACCTACTTCTTTCCCAAGGTGAACATGTAGGTAATTTATTATTTATTAATGAGCTTTAGGTAAGTTTTTCTATATTTTCCCAATATAAAAATAGCACTTCATGTTAGTCCCAAGAAAGGAACTAATGTATAAGAAGCATGAAAGAAATGCGTGAGTTAGTGGGCAGGATTTTTCTATTGTCCATCCAACCTGTGTGGCTCTTATTCTCCAAGGAAAACAGTTTCAGTTTGCATTCACCTTTGGCCGTGCACATCAGAGGATTAGAATTTCAAATGTGATCTAATGACTTGAAGGACTTCTAGAACATAATATATATTTCTTATGAGTGAATCATAGGTAATGCACTGGAAGAACGTGGCAAAGCATGGGTTATCCCAAGCCCAAGCAAGTCTCCTGCTAATGAGGAGGAAGAAAGACCTATGGCTTGATCTCAAGATCAACAGTGAAGAATGGGAACTGGTAATGTTGCACAGAAGAAAGAAAGACAGAAAAGCCCAAACATTCTTGTGGAGATGAATAGGAGCAGAGGACTGCAATGGAATTATGAGATTTAATTTAAAAGCAATCCCTGGCTTATCCCCTGAATGCAGATAACTTTTGGCAGTAGTTTTTGTGCCATGCTTACAGAACAATTAGTCCTGTATTATTCTGAGCACACAAATATCTTTCCATCATTAGTATATCCTATGTACAGAGGCCAGTGCTTATAAATGTTTTGACTATCAACAATACTTCCATTTCATTGAATGTGTTTTCATTTTTTGTTCAGGTTATATAGACAGCTTGAAGCTTCTAAGACTTCTTAAAGTAATTGCTGAGGTAGCAATATAAAACTTATACAGTTTTATAAAGAAAAACAAAGATTAGCAAGGAGGTGACATAAGAATAAAGTGCTTCAGATAGAAGACAATTTGTCTTGAAAATGGAAAGATACTTGCTTGGGGTCTAGTTCAGTTATCCTTGGTTTTGCAATATGGCAGTGCTAACACTATTGTCAATTACAATCACTCCAAAGAATTTTTCTCAAGTCAAAACAATCTGATGCTTCTCTCTGTGTCCTTAAAAGATCCTCACCTCCAGAGTGAAGGTTGCCTCAGTTGAAGAGAAATAAGGGATACTAATTAGGGCTTTTGGGAGACTGCAAAGCAATTGTCTGAGACTTACTCAACTTCATAAGCTTGTTAATAGACATCTTTCTGTTTGCATAGTCAGAGAAAGAGCAGCAGGTTCATTTTCACCAAGCAAGTATGGACATGAGGGAATTCAGATTTTATAACAGAACAGTATTCCTTCAGTGAGGAATAATTGAGTTCAAGCAACATACAGACTCTGGGAGACTTGAGGAAAAAGAAAAAAAACCAAAGATTATGGAAATGTAAGATTGAAGAAATGGCACAAGACTGGGTAAGGTCCAATCCTTAGAAAGGAGAACAAGCAAAAAAGCGCTTGAAATCTAGTGACAGAATTTATCTTAGTTTTCTTGGAAGTTAAAATGGCAACATCTCAAAAAGAAAGTGCTCTAACCATTTTAATTCTTCATGACACTTTGTTCAAGATCCAAATTTCAAGGAGAGAAAAACTGATAGTTTTAGTGGTAGGCAAACATACAGTTTGTCCGATGAAAGGTTTTGTGTTTTTTGTTTTTGTCCACAAAAGAGTATCAGGGAGCTATTACTAGAGATATAGGCAAGAAATAGTGAGCTAGCAACAAGAACACAAATTCATTCCATCTAAAGAGGTATTAACAGCTGAATCATCTGAGGCATCTGACTCTGTGTTTTTAGGAAATTTTGGGAATGTATCAGAGTCCACCTCACTCAAGCTGAGGAACAATTGCAAGAACTATGCACCGGAACAAAATAAGCTACTGTTCTCACCCAGATTATGGAGTCTTCTTTTGTTTTTTGTTTCTCAGACTTCTATAACTTTGAGCAATGAACGAGCAGGGTAGTTTTTAGTATTCTTAGCCACCTAACTACTTGAATGCAGGTCATGTATTCAAGGATTACTCAGCTTCAGACTAAGAGATGTAGCATTAAAAAAGCTTTTTGAAAAATTCCAAAGGAGGCTGTTTTTATAAAGATGATTATAGCGTTCTTAAATTGGCACATGGATGTGTATTTTTATTTGTGATTTTCAATGTGATATTTTCATATATGTTCACATTATAGAATGCTTGCATCCATATGTCTATCTCCTTATATACTTATGCTTGCAGTTAATACATGTGAAATCTATTATTTTAGCAATTTTGAAATGTATTATTCACAATCACCACACTGTCTGATTGAACCTCCTATATAACTGAAATTTTGCACACCTTGGTCAACACTCTTTATTATCTACTCCCCCATCCCTAACCTCTGATACTATCATTCTTTGAGTCTGACTTTATTGCTTATGTAGATTCAAAATTTTAGCTTTTAAAGATCATGTAGCATTTGTCTTTCTTGCCTGGTTTATTTGACTTAGCATAGTGTCCTCCAGGGTCATCCATGTTTTCATAAAATATTTACCTTCTTTTTAAGATCAAATAGTATTCTATTGTAAATTTAAGCTCCTTCTTTTTGGGTATAATGCAGAAACGGGATTGCTGGGTCACAGTGTGTCTATTTTTCGTTTTGTGAGAAACACCACTGTATTTTTCATAATGGCTATACTAATTCACAATCCCACCAGCATACTTGTACAAGAGTTTTCTTTTCTCTATATCCTCTGAAAACACTTGCTGTCTTTTGCCTTTGTGATAGTAGTGGTCCTAACAAGTGTGATGTAATATCTCCTTGGGGTTTTAATCTGCATTTCTCTGATAATCAGTAATTGGAACATTTTTTTCCATATATCTGTTGTCCATTTGTATATGTATTCTTTTGAGTAATGTCTACTCAGATTCTTTGCCCATTTTAAAATGACTTTCATTTTCTTAATATTAAATTGAGTTTCTTACATATTTTGGATATTAGTGCCTTATCAGAAGTTTGGCCTGCAAACATTTTCACCCAGACTGTGTGCAACACACTTCAGTCTTTTGACTATCTGAAGCTTTTTACTTCTATGTACCACTATTTGCCTTTGTTTGCTTTTCTTACCTCTGTTTGTGGTGTCACATTTTTAAAATCATTGCTTGTATCAACATTGTGGAATTTCCCCCCTACCTTTTCTTTCAGCAGTTTCACAGTTTCAAATTTTATGTTTAAATCTTTAATCTATTATAAGTTGGTTTTCAAATGTAATGTGAGATGAGGATTTCCAGTCGTATTCTTTGTGTATATGTATGATTTTTCCTGCACCATTTGTTCAAGAGACTGCTCTTTTTCCATTATGTGTTCTTAGCACCTGTGTCAAAAATTAATGGACTGTGAAGGTATGGGTTTATTTTTGATCCCTTTATCCTGTTATATTGGACATTGTATCTGTTTTCATGCCAGTATGCTGTTTGGATTATTGTAGTTTCACAATCTATTTTAAAGGCAAACAATGTGATATTTATATATTTGTTCTTTTTTGCTCAAGATTTCTTTTGTTAATCAGAACTTTATTGGTTCCATATAAATCTTAGGGTTGCTTTTCTATTTCTGTGAAATATGTCATTGGAATTTTAATAAGGATTAGACTAAATCATTTTGGGTACCATAGACATTTTAATCATACTAATTTTTCTATTTCATGAACTTTGGCATCTTTCCATTTATTTTTGTCTTGTTTGATTTCTTTCACCAATATAGTTTTCAGGGTAAATATCTTTTACCTCTCTGGTTAAATTTTCTCCTAATTATTTTATTCTTTTTAATGTTGTTATAAATGAGATTGTTGATTTCTTTTTCAGATAGTTTACTGTTAGTGTATAGAAAAGATTTTTGCATTTGCTACTGATTTTTGCATATTGATTTTGTATATTGATCTGCAAACTCATTTGTCAGTTGTAACAGTTGTTTTGGTGGAGTTCTTAAGGTTTTTTATGTACAAAATCATATCATCAGAGATAGTTTCAATTCTTCCTTTCCTATTTTGATCCCTTTTACTTATTTATTTGGATTAATTGCTCTGGTAGAGGCACTTGGGCATTTTGTTTAACCTGAGTCCATCAATTCACAAAGCAGTAGTCAGTCAAACCAATTTTCTTCCTTATGTGCAATAAAAACATTAGTATTATTATTTGTCATCCAAAATGGGAAAAACCGGGAAGATACAGTATGTGAAGCATGGCAAAATGAAATATATTGAAAACATAGAGTAGCTTGACTCCTAGACTTCCAGAGAAACATTTTGGGTAATAAATGTAATGGCAAGTAGAAATTATGCCGCTCCAATGTTTGGTTTTCAGCCTAGGCCAAGCTTGTCATAGACATTATTCACATAGCTCTCAAAGTTAAAACTTCAGATTCAAATCAGTTGTTACTGGTAAGAGGAAAATATTTCCTTCATTGAACATCTTCTAAGCACCAGCCATTGCCTCAAAGTCCACAGCAGTCAACAGCTGCATTTGACCTTTTGGCACTTAAAAGCAGCCACAGTGATTGAGGAACTGACTTTTAAGTTATAGTTCATGTAAAGCTATTTTTAACTATAAATTTTAAGAAATTTAAATATAGATCAAGTATTTCCTGTGAAAATTTAGAAGTGAGTTGTACATGTAAAATATTCACTGGCCTTAGACTCAGCAGAAAAAAAATGAATGGAAAATATTTCATTAATGTAAGCTTTTCTGATTAGGTTGTGAAATAATAGTATTTTGTATTTTAAATGGAAAAATAAACCCTTTTTATTTTGACTTTAAAATTAAAATTTTAAAAATTTACAAGTGACTGAGGTTAAAAAATTGAAGGCAAAATTTTCCAAACACTGATATTTTGCTTAACAGAGTTGAAAGATAATGTCCAACATACACTGAGCCTGAATGGATTTATATATCAGTTACTTCTAAAAATCACAATAGAAATTGGACATGGTGGTGGACACCTGTAATTCTAGCTCAGGATCAGGTAACTGAAGCAGGATGATTGTAAGCTGAAGCCAGTTGGGACAGTTTAACACTCAGCATGTCTCGGTCTCAAAATTAAAAATGTTAAGTGAGGCTGGTGACCTAGCTTAGCATGGAGAGCTGGGTTTTCATTTCCACTATGGAAAAAAGTGTACTCTTCTAGTAATTTCTTAATAGAAAGTGGAGATATGAAACACAAAGTGAGTTTTATAAAAAATTAACATGAGCTTGCTGTGAAGAGTCTAAATTTTTTTAAACAAAGAATTATCTCAAATGTGTCATTACATTTTATTTTATTTTAAAGAAGGGGGAAAAACACAGACAAGAAAAGCAAAAGAGACAAACAAATAACAACAACAACAAACCCAAAACAATAACAACATAGGCTTTCAAAACAAGATGGTAGGAATTTAACAATGATTGTTATATTGCACATTGTTACCTTCAAAAGTGTTGCTTAGAATACTAGATACAGACATGCAAAATTGATCTTATGAGTATTAACTGTTTTTTATGAAGAACTAATAGAATTAGTAGTAAGATGTATTATTATAATTATTTTCATGCTAAAAATGCATCTACTAGAAAGTTTAAAATCATAAATTTGGCTTGCTTTATATTTCCGCTGGACACTGGTTCTGATAGCTTTTATGCATGTCATTTTACTGAATTGTTAAAATAGCCCAGTATGGTAGACACTGTTCTTCTTCCCATTTTCTTTACAGAGAAGGTGGTAGAATGAAGCCCCTAAAACTTATTTAAATTTCTCAGAGGTTATAAGGCAAAGTGAGGATTCAAAGCCAAGTCTTCATGGTTCTATCTCCTCTTTGTTTCTGTGTTATCCTGTTGTTTTCTTTTAAGTAAGCGGGGGAGAACTTGCAGCTTCCTCTCTTGCTTCTTTATAATAAACGCTTTTGATAACTCCATTTATGAACAATGGCAGATTGGAGCAAAAACATATTTTCTTTTCAAATGGCAGAAAGTGAATGAATAAATATCGTTTACATAAATAAGAGGAGTTTTAGAAGTTAAGTCCAAATGATGTGATCTGATCACAGAATTTCAAACTTTGTTTACTGTTTTGTGTTAGTTTTTTGTTGCTGCTGCTGCTGTTATTTTTGTTATTGTTGTTGTGGGTTTTTTTTTAGAGGATTTGAAATTCTAGGGTCATGCTGAGACTTAATAACATCTCTACTACATTTTTAAAATTTTTATTTAACATATACAGTGTTGATTCCACAGTAGAAATTCTTGAAATTGCATCGAATGGTATTTAAAGTACCCAATCCATGATCATTATGAAGGACACTGAAAGTCTATTCCCAAGCATTATTTTTGATTAATGACAAGTGAGCTCTTTCCCTTTCTATTTGATCACTTTCTTCATATAGGAGGAATTAAGTCTTCCTATATGACTTGATGGGGTGAACATTGCAGAGCTGATGTCAGAACTGATCTTAGACTGAAGGAGAGCGGAACTTTCTCTGAGCCTCATGAGCTCACTCCCCCAGTCAGGAAAACATGTATTCACAGAGTGAGGCAACCATTTATTTAGTGAATCATTTCCTCCATGGTCCTAGGAGCCAGCTACACACCTTGAGAAAGCAGACTCATCTGCTCTGCACCTGTGTGAGTCGTTGCCTCTCACAGATTAGATTTCTTGTCTTGGTCACAGCAGAATGAGGCCTGCTTGGAACTCTGTTTTGAAGAAATGTCAAAAACTGTATGACAAAAATAAAAATGGCTGACTCCAGGGCAGCAAGTCCTCCTTCCCTGGAAGGCTTCCGTGTCAGGCCCTCGAGGCCACCTCTCCTGGCTGCCTATCCTGTGCCATCACTCAGGAGACAGGGGAGAAAGAGCTCCTGCCAAGACCACATGACTGGCATTTTCCGCCTGGTCCTCCCCAATTATTCAGCTCTCCCGCCCCTTGCACTGGGAAGAGAACAGACCTGCTGCACAGCTCTGCTATTTTTACTTTTCTGTGAGGGGATCTCAGGTTACAAATTATATACCGATGAGGTAAGTTACAGGTACGTAGATTCATGTTTCTAATTTAGTTTGGCACTGGTTTTGAACATTAAATAGTTCTCCCCCCAGTTCTCCCTGTTTCCACTCTCCTCCCCTCTTTGGCATCTCATTTCATCCTGACTCTTTGAGGGTCATGTTCTTTTCTGTTGGATCCCCTCAAGTTTAGGCTGCTTAGAGAGAGTGTGTGGGAGTTAAATTTCACGTAGGATCAGTTTCTACACATATTCCTCAAGTGCTCAGCTGTGGCAATGTGCACACACTCTCTCCTAATAGGTGAATATTTGTCAGATACTTTAGAGGTTTCAATTGCTTTCACACATATTGTACAGCTAAGCTTTGCAACCGCCCGGAAAGGTTAGGATTATTGTAATTATCTATAATTTGCAGATGAGAAAATTAGGACTTAAAGAGTTTAATGATTTGACTAAGAGTCCACAGCCAAGATGAAGAACAGACGTGATGGATGAATATGTAACAAACTTCTGGCTAGAAGGCCTTCACCCTAAACCTTGGCGTCTAGAGAAACAGAATTCTTCCTCTTTCCTTCTTCTTTACTTTCCTTCCCTCCCTTCTTTTTGCCTTAATTCCTTCCCTTCCTTTCATTCTTTCCCTTCCTTCCATTTCTCTTTCCCTTGGTTTCAGACCAAGAAATAAGCCTCCCTGAAGTCACCTGTATGGCAAAGACATTATTTCCTGTATTTTTCTTTATGAATTTGAAACATTAGTGTGAATTTAATTAGAAAGGAAGTATCAGAGAATAGGGGACAACAATGTTAGGGGAAAATAAACAGGGACTATTAATAAATCAGAATGTAAATTCCTCTTTATTTCTCTTTCTTGTGAGCTAAACCTGCAGTTTGTTCATTAACATTCAATGGGTCCATTGTTGCCTTAATGAGACATTATAGGGAGTTAAAAGTACTTATATGACCCTAAACCTATCTTCAGAGTTTATGATAGAAGAAATAATACATGAAAGTGTGAAAATGGGACACTTTTCCAGATTTATTCTGTATAGTTGATAACTAGTATTTTTCCTGAGGGAAGAAATAGCTCTATTTTGAATATATAGTTTTGAATTATGGGTACTGTATTTTAAATGTGCTATTCCCTGCTGTTTTAGACACATTTGTCCTGATACTTGCCTGTTACACAGACATAAGGTCATACACATGCCTACAGTGTGATGGTTAATTATTCTCCAACCCTATTCCTGTTTGTTGCTTTTTGAGCTGCTTCATGTCAGGAACAGTAGCTCTTCTTTAACTTTATTTACTTACTTTATATATTTTTGGTATTATCTTATTACTGTCACAGACAGCAGTGATGATTCAAGGTTTTCTTTTTTTTTTTGTCTTTTAAAAATTCTTATGATTGTATTCTTATTAAATGATAAGGAGTCTCTATTTTGGATACAAGCATTTTGTCCTGTATGTTTTGTAAACATTTTCTCTTAGTCTGTGTCTCTTTTGCTTTTTTATCTTGGTTTTTCGATAGCATACATTCTTTTATTCTTAATCATTTCTCTTTCTTATACTCTGTGTTCTTTGTGACATACCTGTTAAGAAGTATTTATCTCAGCATCATAAAGATTTGTTCCTATTTTTCATTTAGAAATTTTATAGTTTTAGCTATTATTTTTAGATCATCATTTTTTCTATGATTCATTTCATGGTATGTTTTGTGTATGTTGGTGTAAATTAAGATTTGTTTTTATATTTTTTTCTTAAGAAAAATTATAGTTGTCCTAGCATCATTCTCAGAGGTTTATCTGTTCCCTGTTTAATTATTTTGATACTTTTGTTAAACACTAACTGATGATCTATGTCTGAGCCCATTTCTGTGTTCTGTCCCTTTGATCTATAGATCTAATTTTAGGGTTTCATTAGTGGTACTTTATAAGTCCTGAAATCGAATAATGTAAGAACTCCAATTTTGTTCCTCTTTTAAAAGAATACTTATCCTATTCTAGATCTTTGACTTTTCCATAGAGAGTTTAGATGTAGTTTATCAATTTCTTACCCCAAATTTGTAGGATAATGAGAGTAATTCATTAAATTATAAATGTGATTTTTGGTATGCTTAGATTTATGTCTGCCTTTATTATCTTCTATTAGTTCCCTTTATACTTTATTCCTATATTACTTTTTTTCTAGATTTTTGTAGATTATTGGAATTTTAAAATTTCACTTCTTTTTAATTGACTTTTTCAACGTGCAAATGTAATAATCTGCATCATGATATTTTAAATTGAGATACTTAAAATATTACCACTGGTAAAAATAATTTTCTCAAAGTAGAAAGTTTAACTTTGAAAATGATACTGCTAAAACTTTAATAGTATGTCATTGAATGAAAATATCTATACAATGTGTATCTGGGAAATGACTTGTATCCAAAATTTATATTAAAAAACCCAAAATTCTTGTAACCCTATAATAAAAAGACAAATGACCAAATAAAATATTGGCAAATAATTTGAACTGGCTACCAAACATAAGGAAGAATGTTTATTATTATTAGGCAAAAAGAAAAAAGAAAATTAATACCACAATAAAAAAAAACGAAGTATCTGCTAGAAAGGTCAAAGTTCTAGAGATTGAAGCAGGACACAAAATGCGCATATAAAAATCAATAGTGTTCCGGTACACCAATAGTGAAGTCACAGAGAAAGAAATTAGGAAAATAGAACTATTTCCAAAAGATTCAAGGAAAATTAAACACTTAAGAATGGAATTAACCTAACCAAGAAAGTGAAAGGGAGTGGAGATAGAAGAGTATATCGGAAAGTGAAAGATAAAATCCGATCCTGAGTAAGCAGAACCAATATAGTCAAAATTCCCCAAACAGATACGCAGGCGGAAGGCTAGCCCAATCCAAATACCAACAGTGTTCATCACAAAATGAGAGAATGCAATGCTAAAATTCATTTGGGACCAGAGGAGACCCAGAGAGCAAGACAGCTCCAGACCCAGGTCAGCAACAGCAAAACAGAGACCTCACAATTCTGGATTTCAAGTTGTATTACAAAACTACAGCGATGAGCACAACATAGTATGGACACAAAAACAGACATGTGGATCAATGGGACAGAATACAGGGTGAAGAAACAACCCTAGGCATATAAAGTTATCTGATCTTTGACCAAGGAACCCAAAACATATGTTGGGGAAAAAATAACTGTCTTAATTACTTTTCTCTCATTGCTGAGACAAAATACTCTAAAAATTAAAGAGGGAAACATTTTTCACAATTTGTGGAGGAAATATTCAGTGGGCTCCAAAGCAGAGGGGCAACTATTCATGGCAGTGGATGACAGCAAAAGCAACAAAAGGAACGGCAGAGGTATGAATTTCTTTTTCTTCCTTATATTGTACACCTAGGATGGGTGCTGTGCTCACAGCCCCAATCCCATCACTAGACAATGAACCAATTACAAACTGTAGATTCAGCCACCTCCAAAAAGCCTGCCCCTCATGACCACACAAGGCTTTAGGGGAACATCCAGACACAAACCATAACAATAACCTCTCTAGCAAATGGTGCTGGGGAAACTAGTTATTGACATATAGAAGACTGCATCTAGGCTCATATCTCACACAGTGTTCTAAACTAAAATGAAATGGATCAAAGAGCTAAATATTAAAGCAGAAACAATCTAATGGAAGCTTAAAAATAGGTAGAACTCTTGAAGACATAGGCAGAGGCAAGGACCCTACTGCACAAGACATAATATTAAGAATCAACACATGTATTGCATCAGATCAAAAAGCTTTTGCACACAAAGAAAACCATCAACATATTGAAGAGACAGCCTACATAGTATGAAGAAAAATTTTGTCAGTTTTTCCTTGCACAGAGGACTAATATCTAGAATATAAAAAGAACTCAAAAAATGAGATCCCACAAAATATCTAATAAAAAAATTACATAACATAAATGAATATTTCTTAGAAGTTCAGATAGCCAATACATACATGAAAAAAATGTTCAATGTCTCTTCCTATTAGAAAAATGCAAGTTAAAAAGCATTAAGAATCCATTTTACTCTGAAAAGGATAGCTGTCCTGAAGAAATTAAACAATAACAAATGATGGAAGAGTTGTGGGGGAAGAGAAATCTCTTCTATATTGTTGATGGGAATATAAGCTAGTACAATCACTATGGAAATCAGTATGGAGATGCCTCAAAAAACTAAAAGTAGAAATTCCATTTGATCCAGCTATTCTCTTTCTAGATATCTCCTAGATATCTTCCCCAAAGAGTTAGACATTACAGTATATTATAGTGATACTTGCACACCCATGATTACAGCAGTGCAATTTATAGTTGCTTAAACTTGGAAGCAGCCTATGTGTCCATCAGCAAATGAGTAGATAAAGAAAATACAGCATTTATAAAAAGGGAGTATTATTCGTTCATAAAGAACGATAAACTCCAGTCATTTGTAGGAAAATGTATGTACCTTCAAACCATAATATTAAGTAAAATAATCCGATACACAAGCTTAAATACTACATGTTTTCTCTTATATCAGATATCCAAAGTTTAAATAAAAGATTAAAATAAAAGATGGAGAATAGGAAGCAAGGAGATAAATCTTTTGCAAAAGACATTAGGATCAACTGATGGAGGAAGGAGAAAAGTAGGAATGAGGAAAGAGAAAAATTAAAATGTGTTATGTACACGGAGCAACTCCCTATGATGAATGCAATTGTTAGGTGTTGCAGACATGTACTAATAAAAATGAGAAAGAAAATTGAAATATGGATGATATTGAAGCTTGCCAAGTATGTACAAATTTTATATATTGTTGATGGGAATTTAAAATGGTACAGACACTTTAGAAAAAGGAATGACAATTTACTTCAAAGTATTCAAAAATTCCACAAAGGAGTATTTTTACAAGAAAATTCAGAGCAGCATCATACATAAAAGCTAAAAGTGAGCATAGTTTTGGTGTCCATCAATAAAAGGGCTTCACAAACAATGGAAAATCCATACAGTGGATACATACTAATCAATATAAAGGAACAAATTGATATACATATACAGCAGCATGGATGAATCTGAAAAGAACTATGCTGTGTTGAAGGATACATGTCATAAGATTCCAGCTATCTCAAGTTCTAGAATACATAAGCCAATTTATGGTTGAAAAATCAGAATAGTGGTTTTCCAAGGAGGAGGACAGAGAATGTGAATAGACTGGTAGGGTCTGGGGGAAGATTCTGTGGAGGGTGTGATGCTCTCTACATGAAAGTGTTTTGAATTATACAGGTAGACACCTGTTTGTCAAAAGCCCATCAAAAAATATACTTGAGATTTATGCATTTCAATGTATGAAAATTTTACCTCTAATAATATAAAGAACAGTAAACAAAAAATCATTTTAATGTATAATTTGATAATTTAAGCAATTACTATCAATTTCAAATTAATGCCATTTACTGTTGACATGAGATTTTTCTGCAATCGCATGTAACTACAAAATACTAGCAGCTTGTAACAGTGGGCATTTACTTCTTACTCATGTGTCTGTGTGTGGCCTGTAGTGACTCAGCTTCAGGCTCTATATTTATGAGTTTGTTATGTTGGTTCCCAGCTTAGGGTGGGGTCCAGGATTTCTCCACTTGTTTCTTACCCTGGGTGAACCAATGGTTATTGGAGGCATGCTCTTCTAATGGAAAAGCAGGAATATATGACCATAATGTCAACCATGTGAATCTACTCTCCAAGCTTTGCTTGAGTCAGGTCTCACAGTTTGATTAGTATAACTAACATGGCCAAACCAGTTGACAGAGTAGGCAAATACTTGATGCTAAAGTAGGTGATGGAGAAATAATTCTAATACAGTAATAAGCATGATGAATTACCATTATTAAGTCAGTCAACCAGGATGTGATTATGGTATTGTGTTAAAGATTTTCAATGTGGCTTTATTTTTGGAGATACATGCTGAAGTATTTATAGAGTACAAGATAACTGAAATTCGTGTTAAAATAATCTAAGGAGGGAAAGTAGGTATAGGCATAGAGGAGAAAAGATTGGTTGGGAGTCATAATAACTGAAACTGGGTGTGGATAACAAGTATTGTATTATACTGTTCTTTCTGCTTTTGTATATATTGAACATTTAGTGACAAAATATTAAATATAAGCCAGAAGAAATAATTTGTTAAATTTGTTATTTTTACATGTGAAGAAACTGATGTACTGAGAAGATGTGTTGTTTGATCTGTGATAAGACAGCTAGTTGTTGGCAGGAGGAGGCCAAGATCCAGCCAATATTTTACAGTTCATGTGGTTTTCAGTCATTTGTTTGGTAATTCGTCAAAAATACTTTTTAATACTAATATTTATGCAAAGTGTTATGGATAAAAATACAAGTTTTTATCCCCTCAAGTTTTGTTTAGTGTGTCAATGTATAGATCTAAACAGTCAGATTGCAAGGATGAGAGCATGCTAAAAATGTTAGGAGGGGGGTACACAAAAAATATATGGGACGTAGGAGGAGAAAGAATTCCTGAACTTGACTGGGCAAATTAGAAAAGTCTTCATGGATGAGGTAGGACATAGACAAAAAGTTACAGCACTTGTATAAGCCAGAGCCTGCATGGTAGACAGTGGACGTGGCATATGGGAAGGTATTCAGGTGTTAAGGTGATAAAGAACATGGCATTATGATGCTTTGGGGAAGTCGTATGTGATTTGGTACAGTCAAAGATTAACATTGTGTGTGTGTGTGTGTGTGTGTGTGTGTATTTAGGGATCCTGGTCGGGGGAAGACAGGAGGAATAAGGCTGGTCTCACATGCTGTGCACACAACAGAGTCTTTTTTGTTGGATCAGTGTTGCCTCACCTAATTATAAGAATCACATGAGGCTCTCATTACAGGACCCAAGTCCTACCTCTTATCAAATGAATGAGAACCTTTAGAGGTAAGGCAAGATTTTTAGAAACAGGACTATGGGAACTACTGAAGAATTTTAAGCAGAAGAGTGATGTGATTAGATTTTTGTGTTAGCAAGACCACCCTGACAGCAGTGCAGAGGTTAGTCTGGTAAAAGCCAGAGGACAGGAAGATGAATCAAACAACTGTGGCAAGAAGCCATAGGAGGCATAATGAGTTCCTGAACTCTGACAGCAGCAATAGCGATGGAGAGCAAAAGATGCTATAGGGCTGGGATTGATAGGTCCTGGTGGCTAATTGCCTGTGGAACCTATGAGGACAACTCTGTTTTAAATATCTGGCTGATGAGTAGTTGGGTAACAGTACTGCTCACCTGCAGTCAGGGAGTTCAAAGATTCGGCACAAGGAGGTACGGCAGAGTTGCTAGCTCGCTTTGGATTTTGTGTAGCCTGAGGTACTTTTTGTGCATATGTAGAGAGCGGTGTCCACGGGCAGGTCTTGAGCTTAAAAGCAAAATCTCAGCTAGAGATAGATTTAGAAAGTGCTAAATGATACGGAAGAGCTAGTCAAAATTCCAGGAAAGGGAGAGGGAGAAGTGGAACCCAGAGGGAAGGAGAAAGATAAGGGAAGTAGTATTAAGGAGATGAGGGGGGAAAAGATATGCACACAGTTACAAATGACGGTGGAAACATGCTAACTGGGTCTAGCAAAAGCATGGGTTGTCCTCGGCCTTACTTGGATGGTACAGGTGAAATAGTAAAGGTAGAAACCGTAGCTTCCAACTGAGACATGAGTATAGCGGAGGAAGATGAGAACAAAATAGGTAACTAGAAGCATTGTCCAAGAAGAAAGTGCTCCTGTCCTTTTCCTTAGGCAGGACACAGTTGTTTCTAAAGGAGGAATTACAGAATTATTTTCTTTTCTCTTGTCAACACCTGTGCTTCCCAACAAGCTTGAAAGTTTACTTATTCACATGTTTGAAACAACTAATACGAACATTTTTAGTCCTTTTGTTGAAAATTTACTAGCTAGTCATTCATTGTTAATTTATGGAATAGATTTAATAATTTGGAGTAAATTTTTATAAAAGAGTTTAGATGTGACTACATTATGCAAGAAGGAATACATATTAATTTTATTAACTGAGCAACCAAGTACCTGTAGTTTGCAGCTATTCTTTTTCTTTTTTTTTTTTTTTTTCTGGTACCGGGGATCAAACTCATGACCATATGTTTGCAAGGCATATGCTTATGCCACTGAGCTAAATCCCTGGCCCAGGACCATGTGCAGCTATTCTTATATTGGTATCATTCATATATGTTTGTGTTTATCAGTAGGAACATTTTAATACATGCTTGTGTAAATTCTAAAGCTAATTTACATTAAAAAGTTAACAGATTCTCCCCCAGTTTTCCAAATCAGGATTTTGAAAGGCTATTGGTAGATTACGAAATGTAAATTTTGAGAAAACTTTCAGAAAAACCACATATTGGTATTATTTTTTTCATTATGATTAATTTTTTCCTTTGAAAATCTCCTGGGGTTATGCAATAAGGTTACAGAATGCATATCTGTTTTATATTTTTGCATTTTATCTGTTTATATAATAATTCAAGCACTTCTCTTTGAAATTTATGTTTGATTACATATTGCATTCTATTTCAATCCAACTGATAACATGTATTACATTCTTCAACCCTGGGTAACTTAGCTGAAATGAAGTAGGATTTTAAACAATAACTTGCTCTTAAATTCTATTCTGAAACCTGTTG
The DNA here is from genome assembly GCA_004027295.1 of Dolichotis patagonum. Lineage (NCBI taxonomy): Eukaryota > Metazoa > Chordata > Mammalia > Rodentia > Caviidae > Dolichotis > Dolichotis patagonum. The sequence continues at coordinate 42,163 of PVJX010001549.1, forward strand.
ACACCACTGCCCTCCCTCCCTTCTCTCCCATTTTCATCTGTAAATTTGATAACATTTTTAGGCTGACAAGAATCATAGGAAATAAATGAAATGCAGATGAGGTTAGTAGCTCTGTTATCATGAAAACTGTAATACTCAGGGAAGGGCCCAGAGAGGTGGACTATGAAAGGAATTCCATAATTCTCAGTGGGAAGATGAGAGATTGCCTCTGCTGTGCTGGCTCCCACTGTGCCTCTTGTATATGCGGGCTGGGCAAACCCTAGTACTATGATCTGAACATCCGTGTCACTGCCCACCCTATTCTTATCCTGACATCTAACTTCTAAAGGGATGGAATTAGGAGATGAGACCTTTGGGGAAGTGCTTGGTCTCTGCTCTCATAAATAGGATGAGTATGCTTAAAAAAGAGACCTAAGAGAGGCACTTTGACTCTTTTCCATGTGAGGTCATTCAAGAAATTGCCATCTATAGAAGAGGAAGTTGTGTCTTGCCAGACACTGAATTTTTTTCTCACCTTGATTGTGGACTTTACAGACTCTGAAACTATGAGAAACAGATTTCTATTGTTTATAAGTTAGGCAGTTTATGGTATTTTATTTGGGCAGCTCAAATGGACTAAGATACTTAGAATTTGGCAAGAGAGTTGTCTGCCTTAGCATGCATTTTATGTCCAACAGTGACTCCTCTCTGTCCTTATTGGAGAAGTTAAAGTCATGTCTCCATGCTAGGTTACCTTTACCTGAGAACATGCCCGCAAATCTCACCACCTCAGAATTTCCAGCCCAATTGTTTCCAAGGTGCTTTGTGGGGCCTGGAGGCTCTACACTGTAAGTGCACCCATTTGAGGGAGTGCCCCACCACTGGCTATAGACAGAGGGTGGTTAACAGCACTGTGGACAGCACTTGGACATTTTGGACTAGATATCAATATGTGGGCATATGAGGCCTTTTGCTAAGTCAGATGGAGCCGAACTGAGGAGAGCAGGAGGTGGGTTTGGGACCAAGGGTCCGGAGAAATGCTCTCTTATCTTAGTGTGGAATTCTGTGAGATCCTCATTCAAGTCTGAGCTTATAGGTCAGTCTGAATATAAATTTTCAAGCTGTAAGGAAAGGTTATATTTTATGAAACAGCCGTTAGCTTGATTTTTTTGAAGTTTGAATTCTATGTGTATGGCCTCAGTGTGTGCTTTTGCCTAGGGCTCCCCACAATAGAGGCAGGCTGTCTGTGAGATGAAAGTCCATGCAACCCTGTGTTCACAGAGATGAAACCTCCACCTGCCATTTAATTGCGAGAGTTTTCAACCTATGCAATTGTATCATGGATGATGATTTGAGCTCCATTTTCTCTGTTGAAGAGAAACTTGCTGTAAATACCAGGGTAGACGCTTGGCAAACTGACTGACTCTGATTGTTCCATCCCCTGGTTGCTTAGTTTCTGTATCCTAGTTTCTGGGCTTTGGCTGGCTTTCACTTAAGTGGATATACTTGGAGCCAAGATGTTGTCCTCTTGATATTAAACAACATAGCGACATTAGCCATTTCTGCGGTGTCAACTATGTGCCGAGTGAGTGCTATTTATATAAGGGCTTTCTAATCTTGCATTATACTGGAAGGTAGATGTCGTTGTTTACAGATAGATAAGGAAATTCAGGATCAAAGAGGTGACCTAATGTGCTTAAAGGTACCTAGTGGGTATGAAGCTAAGTTTTGGAACCCAAGTATTACTGACTCCAAATTCTTTACTGCACCATTTTAGGAATTTTCACTGCTGTCTGGATCTACTAGCAGACTGTGCACTTGCAAGTTTGGACCATCACTGTGGGAGACAAATTGTGCCTGAGTTAGACCTTCTGCTCTACGTTATACTTTCTTGGTGTGTCTTTCTTTCCCTTTGGCTTAAAGCTGAGCTTTTGTGCTGTATTGTAGCCTGTGCAAATGACTCAGGTGTTAGCTGCTATTGAAAGTTATCTTCTATTTGGGTCTGAATTTCACCAAAAAGTGCATCAAGTTCGAGTCTGAGCTCTTTTCTTGTCAAAATGAGAGGAATAAACAGATGTATTTAATGTGTTAGAACTCAAAATTCAGAAAGGCCCTTAAAATCTGCTGAAGTCAGACCCATTCCAAAAACTCTAAAATGAAAACTTTGTATTAATTTCTTTTGAAATATTAATATTTCATAACTTAGTAGAGCCAGTTCACAATTATGAAATTCAGTCAGACAGAAAGCAATTGTGCTTAGTGTCAGAGGTGAATGATACTGGTTTACCACCCAGAGTTATATATACTTCAGTGAAAACTTCAGTCTAGTCTGGTTGATAAGGAAATCATGCTAGTGAAGGAAAAAATCAACATTTGGTAACTTCGTAGGTCAGTTAATTTTCTTGCATCCCTGGTCTTAGCTATGACTCTTGGACTGGCTAGTCTTGCTGTGTTTTTGTGCAATTCCATCCCAGTGTGGCAAGCAGAGAGCTGGAGATGGACATGGGTCAGGGCAGAAAATTCATACCTACCCAATGTAAATCAAAGGTCTTATTCATTGCTCTCTTTAGACATTCTTTGACTAATTCAGTAAACATACAGTAAACAGCTTTTTTGGTGTTATTTAATAGGGTTTTATGTCATCTTACTATCTTCTTACTCAGGCTTAGAATGATTGAGAAAACCCAAATCCATGTTATGTGGGAAAAGATCAAATCAGAACCTAAAGCCAGGTTTTCTGGCTCTGTCTTCAGGATTTTTTTTTCCCACATACTGTGGCAATCAGCTAGGAAATCATCACTAAATCAGAAAACAAAAAAGTTACTAATTACTAAATGATTATTTTTGTAATATTTACCAAAATTGAGAAGTTTAGAAATTATTTGTAAACCAACAAAGGAAGTCAATATCCTATATAATTGCCAAAAGTATAATATCCGAATTTAGTCCCTAAAATTCCACCAAAACATATTTCTCAACCCAGTGAGGAGATTATCAAAATCATCAGTTTGACATAGTGAGACATTTCTCCGTCATTTTTACTTCGAGGATAGTTTACCGTCTAGTTCATCAAAAACTATGCTCATAATAAACTTTTGTTATTGTAATGTTTGTCTAGACCAACATCCATTTAGCTAATCAAATATCAAATATCAATTTCCCCTAAAGTGACATTAAGCCATTTTCATATTTTATTTTTTATGTTTATTTTAATAAAATTATAAAGGTTGGGCACATATGAAATTTTACCAGTCATAGCTTCTGTCATTATGAAGTTGAATTTTGTTTTTATTATATTACCTAATTAAGAAAACCACAGATCTCAAATTTATCAGTAATCATAAAAGTAGGAAAAAGATACATGAATACATGGATGTAAAGATAAATATAATTTTTATAAAACTGAAATCTGATTGTAAAGTTCCTGAAACAATAAAGTCGAGGAAAATGCTGAAAATGACAAAAATGAAAGGCTGTTAGCACTAGCAGTTGTTAAACCCTATTATACATCTGTAACCATTAAAACAGCACAGTACTGAGTGTGAATATAGATCAATCAATAAGAAAAGTTAAAAAGTATATACCCAAATATATAGTATAATTTAGCATATAATAAGGGTGCCATTAAAAATTCTGGGGTAACTGATAAAAGGTACTGAGACATCCAGGCAGCCAGTTCACATAAAAGGAAATTTATATAGCTCTTAAACATGAACAGATGAACAACATCACATATAATAAGAGGACTATATGTTCAAATAATAATTAAATAATTTTTTACCTGTAAACTTAGCAAGTATGGAAACACAAGCAATGGTTTTGAGAAAACGCTCTTGTATCCTTCTACTGGGAATGTAAGTGGGTTCCACTTCCATGGATAATTTATCCAAATGTAAGACGAACCCACTATTTTACTTCGAAATTCTATTTCTGGGCTTGTATAATTCTAGAATTAGAATTGTCCAAAAGTACAGAAGGTGTACAAAAACATGCTCATTCCTATTTTGAGTCTGAGGGCGCATGAGTAAGGGAAGTCGATTAATGTTTTTATTCTGTAAACAGATATTTTGTGTCATCTCAGTTTTATACATTGGCATATATCGGTACTGTCAGAATAAAGATAATAATGCAGGCAAATTCTTCTATTCATTTAACTTTTAGTCAAATACATATTTAGCATGTAGTTGCACAGTTTTGTTTTATTCCTTTTTCCGTAAGTTTAATTATTTCTGGAAATTATCTAAGTTCCAACAAATTTAGCCAAATGCAATTTTGGTTGTCATCGTTTTCATTTTGTTTTGGTTATTATTAACTAAGCTAAAAGGATGACATTTTCATTTATTTTTTAGCTATTCCATGAGAAATTTTTGAGGAATTTTCCTTTGGCATGTGCTAATGATCATCATTACTGGCAAAACAAGAGAAAAAAATGAAAGAATATCTTCAGCTTCAAAATGGGGAAGTCAAAATGTCCCAAATGTCATAAAGGAGAAGTGACAACCTTCCCTTTCAAGATAACCTTAAATGTTATTATGAAAATTATCTAAATCATAAAACTTTGTTTCTTTTCAGCCACTGTTTGATGACTGTTTTCCTTTATAGATGCTTTGACATAGATGAAGAGAGATCAGGGGCAAAGGACTTTTCCTGATTAAAGTATGTAGGCATGTACAATTTTCAGATATCTGGTTGTATCCAGTGTCTTTCAGCAAACCAGACCCAGAATGGTGATCTAGCTAGGTGTTAGTCTCCATCTTCAGCTCCCCCAGTGAAAGCTTTCATTTCTAATGTTAACATATAAAAGCTTAGAAAGATTGTTATAAATACTATTATGAACATTCACAAAATTTGATTGAATTACGTATTTCCTCCAGTTTTATGAGGCTAAAATAATTTTTTATGGCCCTGAAATTCAAGGAAGGACGTGGCTAAAGAATTGTTTCATTCAACAAGCATTTATTGAGTGCCTACTTTACACTAGGCTTTAGGTTACACAGGTACTGAATTTACAAAGAAAAGTAAGACATGTCTCTGCATATCACAAGACACTGGCATGTATTTAATCCTTGAATTTTCCTATTGCATTGCCAGGTAGGTGGATGGAAATTAATGAGGTTATTGGTTAGATCTTTCACATACTTCCCAGAACCGGTTGAAGACTTAGCTTTGCAGAGCAGCTCAGAAAACAAAACAAAACAAAAACCAAAACAAATGGTGAAGTTTTGCTCTTTCAGTTTCCTGTGCTATTAAGATGCCAATTGATTGCTAATTGCTCTGCATTATCCATAAGCCAGCTACAAACATGTTTAATGGCATGCTCTTTGTTGTAATTTAGGGGCAGTGACTACTGTCTGTCTCTTTGTGCTTAGAAATGTTTCTTTCTGAGCCTACAATGTGTTTGGCTGGCATGCAAGGGCCTGAGGAAGCTTAAGCAGAAACCTGGGCCTGTGAAACATAATCCTACCACACCCTGAAACGGATAGAAGGCTGTGCAGTGCCAGTGCGCACACACAGATGGGGGAGTGGAAGACTTGTCAGCCAGAATTGTGAAAGGTGTTACCACACAGCCAGTCACTTCTGCCAAAGGAGAAAGCCACCTGCCAAGGGCAAACGTGAATGGCTATGAAAATCATGTTTTCCTTCTGTCAGAGCTGGTTCTGAGCACTGAGAGTAGAGATTACGGCAAAGTAGGGAGCAGCAAGCAATCCTTCCCCGCTCAAGGGAGTGCCTGTGCTTTGAGTTCAAGGTTTTTCACTATCAGAAATGAGTAATGGATTCCTAAAAAACTGCAAAGTGAAAGTTTAAAGATGGTTATAAAATGAAAACGACTATTGCATTGACCTTATAACAGGAACTCGGATGGATGAAGAGAGAGAATAATCAGGGGTTAAAGTAATGCGACACCTTGTTTTGGAGTTTGTGTGAAGGTGAGGGTAACTGGAGTATCATTATTCAAAACAAGGTCTAAAGCAGGTCATCTCTATATCTGGAACAGTCTTAGTTATATTAGCATTGATCACATCTTCTATAATCTTCCCAAATCTTCACATTTTCCCTTTGCTGGAAAAAAAAGATTTCTAAAGGCTTTTTTCATTTACCATTTTATAATTGTTTTCTAAACAGATTACTGTTTGGGAGGATTAGTTCTTATTGAAGCAATCCCTATCTTCCATAAAACCAGATCTTCACTGTTTCCTGTTAAGGATTATGCTCAGTTTGTCTCCAGATTTACTGAATGTAACATAATCTTCTTGATAAGAATGGAGTTGTGTTGTGGAAATTCTTGGTGCCCGGTTAAGATCTTCTTTCCATGCCAGAGCTGATGCTCTGTCCTCTGCGAATGTGCTCCTACCTTAGAGCTTCCCTTTCCCTGGAGAATCACTCTTGGCTAAATGGGAGCTTTTTTTTACCCTATAGGATATATCACTACCCTACAATTGATGACTGAGGAAGCATAAACATCAGCCCTAGCTTCAGCAGAGGGCCCATTCTGAAGAGAAATTCATGCTCTAAAGCACCCCGTGGGATCAGGGTAAAAGGAGATTCTGGCTCTGACCACATCCTGCAAAGCTTTCATCTGCCTGGTCCTGCTGCCTTCATTCCTCTTCTTGCAAGAACACCAACACAGCAATCCCTGTCTCAGGCTCTGCACGGAGGAAGCCTGACAGTCCCTCTCATTATAAATGTTTATGGCAGGTGGGTCAGACTCTGGGAGTGGTAGTACGTTTGGAGAAGGTTTAGCACATAATTTACCTTAATAAGTGCTTGCTAAATGAATGGATTTTCCAGGCTTGATGTTTGGATTAAAAGCAACATAGCTATTATCAAAAGATCTATTTCCCAAGCAGGGCCAGGCTCCCTGATTCACTTCTGGACTAGAAATGAAATGACTAGGAAAATTTCATAAGGCTTATTGCTGAATAGAAAGAAATTGATGATTGTTAATGATGTTAATTAATCAACGGGGATTATGCAGTGCCAACTTTTCCCAGCATGCCACTGAATACCTTGTCTGTGGTAGGTTTGATGAAACAAAACAAAAACTTTTTATCTTATGAGTGAAATCATCTTATCTCAATGTGGAGACAAAACTTACTGAAATGAAACAATTAGAGAAATTATAAGCCACGGTGTAATCATGTACTAAAATGTACTGTATAGATAATGAGATCCAAGGGATTTCAGAGAAGAAATCACTGTGGGTGTTTACCAGTTAGGCAAGTTTTACATGGGAGGGGCAGGAGAAAGAAGCCATTCCAAGTGGGAGAAGTGGTAAGAACAAAGGTGTGGAGCCAATAATGAAATTGCCAGTATTTGCCAGCACAGAGAAAATTAGAAACTAAGATCCCCTGAGTTTACTTCCATTCAGATTGCTCTCTCACATTTGCATTTCCATTTATGATTCACTCTTTGATTTACTTACCCAGTCGCCAAATATTTTTAAGCACCACTTCTGTACAGAAACCGCATTATTTTGTAGCGATATGGGCATGAAGATAATAGCCATCTTTGCTCTCAAGGAACTGACAGTCTCTAGAGAGAAGATCTGCAGCGTTTAGAGACTAGAGTGATCCTGGTGCTGTAAGAGCAAATAGAGTTCTAAGACGGGGAACAGGAGAGGCATAAAATCCAGACCTGGAGAAAGGTTACAAAAAAGAAGACCTCCTCCAGAAATGACATCTAATTTGATAGCAAAGGAGTGGGCAGAATTTAACCTGTGGAATTAGGATGCAAAAAAAAAAAATTTCCAGAGATGCATGGAAAGAAGGACCTGGCTCAACAGGAATAATATGTCTAGAGGGCAGAGACGGAGCAGGAAAAATTCCCAGGGGTGGGTCAGCAACTGTGACGTGACCAAGCAAAGGAGTACGACCTTCATCTCTGGGGCCATGACAACCACCAATTAAGCACTAACATTATATGCTCAGATTATTATTTCTGAAACATTGCGTTAGCTAGAGTGGCGTGTGTAAATTGGAATAGTCTAAGAGGGAAGTGTATGGAGGTACCAAGAAGCTTTGCTATACTTGTTATAAATAGTGGTGGGGATGTTGAACTGTGGAGTGAACAACACCATAAATAGATGTTTCACTTGGCTGGGGATTTAGCTCAATGGCATAAGCACCTGCCTTGCAAGTATGAGATCGTGAGTTCGATCCCCAGTACAAAAAAAAAAAAAAAGATGTTTCACTGATTTCCAGGAAAGAGAATAAGAATGCTCAAGTATGATCCCGGAGAATTTAGCTTAAGCAGTTGAGGTGGGAAGCAATGAGGGTGGAGAGTGGTGATGTTTTCGTTAAGATAAGAGATATAAACTGAAGAACAAGATTGGGAAAAAGATGTTTATTCAGTTTTGGATGTGTTGAGTTTGAGAATCCTGGGGACACTCAAGTGGAGTTTTGAATTGGTGGGTCTGAAAATCAAAGAGAATTTTGGGGTGGTAAGACAGATTTGGGGTTTTCACTATCAAACGGCTAAACTGACTTGCTTATTCTACTTTGTATAGTAGCATCACCACCCTCCCGTCATATTGGAAATTCTTCTTTTCCTAAGAGATTTTGGCACTTATGAACCTCCATGAAGCTGCATGCAAACATTTAGGTAAGAGTAAATATGCATATTTCCTGGTGCTACAAGCTATAAATTTTTATGAGATTTTCAACCCTCTCCCCCTTGCTTCCTTCACTGTTCATTTTGTAGTTCAGATACTTACAGAATTTTTATACTTTAATTCTTTTTATTGGAACATCTCAGTATATATGTTTATACATACGTTTCCCCAAATTATTATCAATTTGCGTTAAGCTGAGCATCTACCCTATAAGTAGCAGAAAACCTTATCTTTGTCAACCCCTGCTATTAATCTTCAGTTTACTGATTTTTGCAACCCAATTATTAAAATTTTAGTCTCGGTTCAAAGCTTCTGTAATTAAATTAGACCCTGTGAGGCTTCTGGAAGTTGTATGCAGAGGACTGGGGTATGGATTTCACTTTCCCTCTTCCCTTCTCATCTCAGGAGGCTGTTTCACAGACAAGGAAACCCAGAAGGTCGAGGCGAATGAGAGGAATTCACCCTTGTGATTGTCAGCACGTACAAGGTGCCGTGCGAGCGGTCTGTGCTTCTCGGTCAGCAGATGCCTCACCTGATCTAATCTCTAGGTATCGGTTATGGGTCTTTGGCTGGCAGAGTTGTGTCCGGGTGGGTTTGCTGGCCCATAGTCTTATGGAGGCAGTGCAGTTTGTTCCCTTCATGGTGCTTGGATACTGTCTGTGTTTCTCTTAGCTTGCTCTCAATATGGTCAGCCTGTTGCTGTCCACCCCTGACTTGGTGACTTGGGCTAAGTCTACAGAGAATGTGAAATCCTTGCAACATCAATTCATGTGGAATTAGAAGGTGGGAATAACCTTAACATCTTAGGATTCACTCTTGCTCTGGCTTAGGATTCACAATTCAAGTGTTAAAGGTTCATAATGGTCTCTTCTTCCTAATTATGTTTTCAGATTTCATGATTCTCTAGGGAACAAGTAGTAGGATGGGGCAGGGAAAAATGAGTCAAACTACTCTCCCCATTACATGAAGAGGTGATAAATAAATAAATAAATCAGTTCTCCTTCCCCAAATCATTCCTCTTCCCGTCTTTGTTTACCACATGGGAGTGCTCTACTGATTCTTGTGAAGTGTCCCCTGTTAGAAAATCTTAAGTCAGGTTATGTTTAGCACCACTGTTTTTCAGCTCTGAGTAATCTCTACTTGGTTACCCTAGCAGGCAGGGCTAGGTCCCAGTGTTTACTACAACTTCATGTTGCTAGTTCTTAACTAGTAGTCATGATAATATTTCTTTTCTTTCCCATATGCCTTTCCTAATTACTTTAACTTCAGTGATTCCCCAAAGTCAAGACACATCTCCTCCGACTGGCCTCCAAGGTCATATAAAATGTGACCTCCTTCTACCCTCGTCCTCTCAGTTCTTACTGTGAGCTTGCTAACTCAGGGCATTACTCCAACAAGATCTTTCTTATTTCATCTCTGTGGTGTTGCTTATGCCATTATGTCTGTGTGCAATATCCTTTCTTTATCTTGATGGAATAAACTCCTATTCGTTCTCTAGGTCAAATTCATATAGCATTTTCTTCATAAAATCCTGCCTTTCCTTCCAGAGAAATGAATCTCTTGCAGCCCTTTCAAAAAAATGTTATTTACTTTGTTCTGAGAGATTGTAAGAATATCGTATTAGTTACATTATGACACAAGCTCAGCAAAGTGCCTTGAATGTAGCAAATGTTCAACAATTCAGTTGGATTGAAATGATGGGTAGGCTGGGTCATATAAATGGCTTTTGTTTTCTTTTTTTTCTTTTTTTTAAGACAGGCTGTAGTCTGGGCTGGCCTCAAACTTAAAGCTGTCTTCCTGCCTCAGCCTCTTAAGTGCTGGGATTACAGGGGTGCACCACCATTCCCATCCTAACTGACATTAAATACTAGTTTAGTTAGTATCTATTAAGAACTTAGGAGACAAAGAATATGTTTCTCAGTACCATCTACTTTTATGATTAACAAGAAGAAAAGTCTTGTAAGAAGTCTTGTAAGAAGAAAAGTCACTCACAGATCGTGGCTTTCCTAATAGGGCACTCTCTGCTCGTCATATCTAGAGGACACATTAAAACTGTGTGCTTTGGATCTAAAATATAACCAACGAGTGGGGACATAAAGTCTAAAAGAAGACTAAGCGTGGGTGTTCCCAGAAATCAGCACCTGACCTGATGCCAGGACTCAAATTAGGCAGAAGTAGGGGTACGGGGTACAGCTGGGTGGGTCAGATGGAGGTGACCTCAGTTTGAGCTGGGAGTGGTAAAAATGGAGAAAAGATGGTATCCTGGGCCAAATCTTGCTAGGACAGGACAGGGTTCATATGGATGCCAGGTGGCTGCTTGAACATCTGTATTGCACAGCCATGTGGCCGGTGCCATCAGACTTGTGAACATCTGGACTCCACCAGCGCAGCTTCCGGAGAAACTACATCTTGAAGAGTAGCTTTATGCTGAGGAGTTCCAAGTAGCTTTGAGCAGCACTCAAAATCTTTGGCTACACTAAAAAGCTACAGTTTATATGAATAAAGGCTTAGCTGTTCTTTAAACAACTCATTTCACATGCCCAGACCTTGTAAACAATGAGACACAATAAATACATGGTGTTCCAAATATATTTGGAAGATTATCTTGACACATCTAAATTTAATTGGGCTTGCTAATTTTCAAGAGCCAGATCTAATAATGTACATGCATCACCCATTCCATTAGTACCAACCAGGTATCCTCTCAGCCACGGCTCACATCATGTCTTTTCTCTTCCTCTGTGCACACACCTGCCACAAAAAGCCTGCATGTTCAAGCAAGCCATCCAAACCTACAGAAGCACGTGCACGAGCAAACACACACGTCTTTCCCGAGCCTGGGGACCGTTCACGCTTTCCTTCTCCTTGCAGCCTATCCTGATTCATGCAGCTGCTTTAGGTCATTCTCTGACCACCCCTCACCCCCACCCCCAGCTAGACTCTAGGTGGAACAGCTGTGGTCACAAACTTGGCCTGGACTAGCTGCCAAGAGAGGGTTAGAGGTGGCTGAGTGAGCAGCTTTGGAGTGTAGCGGTAGAATGTAGGTGGAGCCAGAAGAGAAGGGGCACAGCTGATGCCACTTTTTTCAAGAGGAAGGTGGGAAACTCCGTGCCCTCCCCAGTGAGATGACTGATGGCAGCTGTGTGCTGCTGATGCGAGGAAAATGAAATGATAGAGCTTAGCCTCGGAAGCAGCAGCTGCTGTGGTGTGGAGGGCGCCGCCAGGTCACCCTCAAATTGTGGGCATTGCTCCAGGGCCTGTGCGTAATGGCAGGAGGTGCCTGGCTTTCCCATCTCTTCAGGAAGGACTCTGGTCAGAAGGTACTGGCACAGGTCATTCCATTTCTTTGTACTTGAGGGCCTGTGTAGGATCACGCAGAGCACATGGCCGCAGGTTTACACATACGCATGCAGGCAGTTGGGCTTGGGGATAAATTTTAAGACCTCTGAGCAGTAGAAGAATCTTCATGTGAGGAAGGATCTGTGAAGTGCATCTGATGCCCTTGCATGCAGTCTCTATTTGCCTTTAAAGCTGATGCTGTCACTGTCATTGAGAAACGAGATCCCTGCGTTGAAGAGCCCAGTCCAGGCCATCTTACTCCATGTTCAGGTCTGCTTTCTTGTTCCAGGTATGTGTGTGTGTGTGTGTGTGTGTGTGTGTGTGTGTGTGTGTGTGTTTCCAGACCAAAGGATGTCAGTAGGGTCATAAACCCTCAGACTTTTGGTACAAATTTGAGGGTTTGGTAGACCACAGCAAGATTCTCCCCAGATAATTAACACCAACTATAGTCCCAAATTCCAAGGTCCCTTGTCTTTTAGCATGAAGGTTCATGTTTAGTCAGATTATAAGGGAAAGATTCAATTAGTTGTTGGGTTTTACCTCTTTGAAGCGGTTATCTATCCAATCCTAGCCTTTTGGTATTGTTGCCTTCCCCTCCATGCTCTGCCCAAAACAGTTTCTTCCCTGAGGTGTCCCAGATGGTTGATTGTCCCCAGCAGTGCCATTGTGCCCGGAGAATGACCTGTGGCTACAGAAAGACCAAGTGTACTAATTTGAAAATCTGTGCAGTGAACTCCTTTCCCTTTGGTACCCATCTCCCCACTTTTGATCTTTTAGGGTGCTCTCCTTCGCCCTACCCTCCACCTCGGTAGACATGTTCATTACCTTTGATTCATCAATGGTGTTAGCTGTATCTTTGATTTCCTTCCTTCTTTGCCATCTCCTCCCCAACATCTGCCTTCTCAGCTTGACTGCAATCTCTGTATTTGCTATGGATAAGTCCATAAGTTGAATGCATCTGTCTCTGGCAGCTGGAAATTATAATCTCCCACTATGTTTCATTTCATGGGCAGAGGGTGGGTAACAGAGTTTACAAATTAATATTTGGATTGAAAAGTTACTCCTTCAATGGCCCCAGTGAAAAGTATTTTTATCTCAGCATAGTATTTAGAGATCACTCATTGAATGTAAGATTTCATACTAAGGTAAGAATGACTGCTGGGTGGTTAAATTTATGATTTGCTAGAGAGAATGATCATGGTGAAGATGTCTGCTTTCTGATGTGTCTTAGAAATGGGAAGAGTCTTTGTTAATCTTTGTTAATGTTAATCTCTAACTTTCAAAGAATTTTCCCCGATGCGTCTCTGGTTTCTTGATCTCAGTACTTTTACCCTTTTGTTCCTCCGTGACCCAGCTTTCAAGGACTGAGATTATAACCCTCTGTGTACCAGCACTCTTTTGCTTGCTTGAGGATAAGACCCACATCTGTGCTTGGGGTTCAAATTTAGGAGCCTCCCACACTGGCCCTCCTTTTCCTACTCCTAACTTGTCAGTGCACTCATTGGCTGGCGGAAAAGTGTGATAAAGTCTCTTCCTCTCCAACAGATTCTGCCAGATTCATAGTGTCAGTATCTGTTGAGAAGACTACATTGTTTTCTCACTGTTTTCATAAAGAACATTTTTGCAAGCTGTTTTTCCTTTCTTCATAAACCTCTAAATAAAGTATATCAAGAACAATTGTTTACATTCTTTTATTAGTAATTCATCGTAATTATAATGATTATATCTTGAACATATCTCATTGAATTGTCATCTTAATCGCCTGACATGATAATTACTTGTTCTATGTTATGGGTAACCAAATTGAAGTTTAGACATTAAATAAATTGGCTAAAGGCATATAGTCAGCAAGTGGTTGTTTTGGAGTTCAGATCAAAGTTTATAGAATTCTAGAGATTATACTAGTGTGTTTCCATGACCTTTTTCAGTTTAGGATGCTGGGGATTGAATTTAGGACCTTGAGTATGGTAGGCAAGCACTCTACCACTCAACTGCACTCCCAGATCTAATTCTAAATTGTCTTCCTTCCACTGAACCAATTGCCTAAGGATGATACAGTGTGACACATGAATATCAATGGATTTCTTCCCTGGAAGTGGACGGCCACCTGAATGGTTAATGGTAATCTTGCCCCACCTTCCAATCTTCTTCAAAGTTTATAAAGAGAAACCTTGTGACTGACATGTCCTCATATGGCCAACCAGTGGATTCCCGGTCAGATCTCAGCTTTTTCTCATTGGTGGCCCAAAAGTAAGACACACCTGCTTCACCGACCGACCACAACTGCAGATGTGTCTACATTTCTGTATTGTGTACACGGCTGGGTGTTGTGTGTGTGTTTTATATGATGTTTTACATTATGTTTACGTTATGTTTTGACATCTTAAAAATCCTTTCTAGCTGGGGAAACCCTGTTGCTAGAGTGAGTGAAGGGGAGTTAACCAATTCAGCCAGACAACAAAGGTTCAGATGAGTCCTACCTTTGATGTACAAACCGTCCCAGAGCCATACCTCTTCTGTGGAGCTCACGAACTCTGAGGGCAATCGTCCTTGGCCTTTGTCCTCTCAGGGTTGGGCACAAGACAGCTAGGGATCATTCACATAGCTTTGAAGTTCCAAAAACTTCTCGAAGGAGCTTATTGTAAACTGTTGACACTGCCCTCTGCTACCCTCCCTTCAGAAGCCCCAAAGAAGGAGCTGGCCTAGACCTTCCCCTGCTCCTGTCCTCTGCCTCTTACCCACCCTTGTCTTCCTCCCGTGGACCCCACAGGGACCCTGTGTTTCCTGTTTCTAAGACCTGTAAGAATAATCAACTATGTTTCTTCCTGAGCCTCTCCTTTGTCCCCTCTTATGGCAAACCTGGCTATCACATAAAAGATCACAGGACAATGTCTTACCTAGTTGAAGATATGATTAGCACTTCTGTTTGTTGCAGGGACACTAATGCTTCACTGATAAGCAGAGATTGAGTTGAGCCTGAAAAGTTAAAAGTAAATGTGCAGTTTGTCTCTTACCTATAGATAGAACATATGCAGGAGATGTGCGGCTGAGAAAAATCCTAAACTGCAGACTCCCAATTTGTGAATTTGTGAGTCTTTCTAATAGAGACTGTGATGGCTGTTACTTCGTGGCAGCTGACATCATCTGCCAGTTTCTCAAATGTTCCTCTTCATTTTCTAAGGCAGCCGCAGATGTTTTATCCCTTGCGATCACACCTGCAGGCCTAAAACAATTTTTAAAAAATGGGATAGCAGATGTTTTGAAATTGAAACAGTTATGCTATAGGACAGGAAAAAGAAGCCACCAAAATGATTCCACTGTTCCTTTATATGTATAAATGCCAGAAAGTAATTCCTCTTTTTTACTATGATACAAGAGTGGAGTAGTCCTGGCCTTTTGTTTCTCCTAACCTACAGGGGAGTCTTGACATTTTATTTATGTATGAGTTGGTTTTTATTCCAGTCCTGCGACTCAGCTCGCCTTCATTAAATTGTCCCACAGTACTCCTGACCCATAAGGATGAAATAAAGGGACACTTTTAAGTCACATGAGGGCACCGCATTTGCTGATGCAAAAATGGGTTGCTCTGATAGCAAAGTTAATTAAGCAATAAGACAGAACAGGGCGTGAGTTACTGTGTAATATTTCATGCCTTCAACCTAGCGAGGCACAACCTGAAGGCCAAAACCACTACCGCATCTGGGCATGAGTTATGTCACCAGAATTCAGGACCTGGAATGTGTCCAGTGAAGCGGGGGAGGGGCAGGAAGGAAGCCCCAGGGACAAAAGTGGATCTCTTGCAAATAAGAGAGAATGAAAAGAAATCATGGTTTAAAATTGTCCATGATCCCTTTAAAACAATACATTTCTGACAAGAATTTGAAGATGAAAGCCACTGGAATTCTTTCTGGCATTTCTCATAGCTTTGAGAACATGCTACAAACTTCTAACTTGAGACAATGCTTTGCCAGAAGGATGGGCAGTTGGAAGTTCAGTGGATTCTTTTTGACACAAAGGAGTAAATAGCTTCTCTCTTTATAACTTTGTAAATTTCACGTTTCACTCTTTGATTCTGGGGAAATATACGTGGTAAGAATCATAAACCATGGGTCTTGCAAGATGGAGGTCTAGTAACCAAAGAATTGTGATCTATGAAAAACACTATATCCTTTGCCTCCCTGAATATCACAGCAGATTGGGGTCAAGATTTGACCTCAGAATTAATGCACTGAAGATGGTTCTGCTTCCTCAGGCCTCAGTTTGACCTGAAGAACTAAGACAATGTGAACTGTTTAGAAGTCACAGTTTAAAGAGTTAATTAGAGTGAGCCAATTCTGAGTCATATACAAAAGAGGGAGCAAAATTGGGCCCATAGAGATTTTCTCACTTGCTGTTCTTCCCTTTCATGGGCATATTGATTTAATGAATGATGATGTACCTAACAAGTTCCAATTAGCGGATATGGTCCCGTTAATCTCACAGCTGGATAGCTTGACAGCCAATCAGATCACTCTTTGTTAAAGTCCAATTTAAGAAAAAAATACATCTGTAAAGGAAGCAGCAGCACTTTCCTCCATTTAAATGTGGACACGTGGGACTGATTGAGATTGACAAGAACGTGCCCTGTCCAGCCTCACTCAGCCCACGCTGCACACAGAACAGCTTTGCTACCTCCCTCCTGTCCTCCTCCTCTAACCTCCAGCCCTAGCTGTATGGAGACGAGCAGTTCAGCAAATCTGCGACTTCAGATCTTACAAGTTTGCTGGTAAAATTCCAAAATTCATAGTCAGACCATGCCTCCCTCCATACGACTAACATATGGTATTAACAAATTTTATCAACACTGTATAAAGGGAACAGCTCCAGAATGTGTTTCTGTTATTCTTACAGTTACTCTGTTGCCTTTCAGTGTGGCACTGATATTGCCTCTCGTTGGTCCTGTTTGAAACGATTATTCTAACATTTATTTCTCCTCCTAAATGGCTCCATTGTGGAAGTCTTTCTTTGATAAGCTGCAATGCAGTCTCTGCATTAACCAGGTAGAGATCTTATAATTCCCCATTCATCTGATGAAGAATTACAGTGAATTTGCTGGATAAATTCCCCATGAGGGAAAAGGTGTTTGAATGCACAAAGACAGCCTATGGAAGTAGGCATCAGACTTTCTGTAAAGGGCCAGATGAAAAATATCTTTGACTTTGGAGTCCTATTGTAGCTACTCAGATCTGCTGTTTTGACCACATGTGAAAGAATGGTGAGATCATGTTCTAATACAACTTTATTTATAAAAGTAAGCTGCAGGATGAATTTGGCTGGAAGGCTATACTTTTGCCAACTCATAGTGTGGAGAATCTAAGGGAAGAGGGGTGCAATTTTGTTTTCTCAAGGGCCAAGGCTGTTGGTTATGCATAAACCTCTGTACTCTATTATTCCAGGGCTTAGAGCTGGACTACATTTCCCAGCTTCCCTTGCAGCGAGATGCTTCTATGAAGTTAAAATCATGTTCATAGTTTGCAGAGAAACTGTGTTCTAGTTCCAATCTAATGTCTTTGACTCAATAGGCCCATGTTGACAACGTGCTCTATGTTGCTGGCTGGAAACTGGGGGAGGTGATACAACCTCCCATCCAGGCACAGAAAAATGCAATACAGAATTTGGAGAAACCAGAGGTAAGTAGGCTCATTTCTAAGCTTCTGCATGGAGCTGCACTGTAATCTGCTGAAACACTCCTTGAATTCTTCCTTATCCCTGTTGGATTCCTTTTGGGGGAAATGAACATTATTCTTGAAAATTCTCATGTTAATATTTTCTTGCTTAATCAGTTTATCCTAAAATAAACAATATGATATTTATTTTGCATCTTTATTATCAAGATAAAAATAATTCATGTAAAGTTCTTGGTATTTAATGGGCACTTCATAAAGATAGCTTTTTTATTTTGTTTTTCAGGAGGCTGACAGCAAAATTGGCCTTGTATCCATTTGCTCAACAGGAGTAAGAATAATCTTTGCAAAATACGAAGCTGATTATATCACTATCTATTTTAAGACTCTTAATAAGCCGCTTCCTAACATTTTAGATAAAAATAAGAATTCATACCACAAACTGCAAGGTCTTTGCTGATCTGGTCCTTGCCGTTACATTCAACTGCATCCCTAACTACTGTGTTCCTGGGTCCTGCCCCTGTTCCGTCCACGCAGTCACCTAGGTGCTATGCTCTCCAGGCAGAGCTTCCGTCACGCGTTCTGTCTGGAAAACACCCTGCCCTACGCAATCAAACTCTTAACCATTCTTTGTGTTTTCTGTTCAACTGCTTTGGGAAGTTTTCTTTGATTCCAACTTAGTAAGCTTTTATCTGACATTATGTACCTTTCATTTCTAGCATGGGTCTCAATTTTGGTACCCATGTGTGCTCATTGGAAGTTTCTCCCACCATGTTGCAAATACCTTGATGTTGCCATATTATTCTTTTTGAAGCTATTAAATCTCTTGAATGGCTTTTAATATTGTGAGCATGTGTTAGTCAGCTTTCTACTGTTAAAACAAATACCTGAGATAAATAAAATTATAAAAAGGAGCAAAGTTTATGTCGATTCATGGTTTAAGTCCATGATTGCTTAGCCTTGATGTTCAGGCCCTGTGGCATCATAGTCCGTCATGATGGGAGTGGTAATGGACGTCTATAAACCTCATAGTAGCCAGAAAGTGAAGACAGAGGTCAAGGACCCAGGATCCCAATGTTCCTTTCACAGGATGCCCTCAGTGCCCTAACTCTTTCCCACTAGAGCCTACGTCTTAAAGCTTCCTTCACTTCCTTACAGCACTGTGGGCTGGGGATCAAACCTTTAATATACAAGCGTCTAAGGATATTCAAACTACAGCAGAAGGTATAACACTTTATCTAAAAATAAATTCAAAATAGATGAAAGAGTGATTTATAAGAGTGCAATGATCAACACAAGAGACTAAATCATAAGTCGGTAATTTGTTATGATTATCTACAATTTCTGAATGGAGAATCCCCTTAGAACCATTATAGTTTATTATCTAAAACTAAGACTTATAATATGATAATAACAAGGTAAATATACTTTTAAAATATGTATCAAATAAAAGGCTAATTTTCTTGTTATAGAGAGAAAATTGTAAGTTCATTAAAAAAATTAAGAGAAGATTGGGAACGTGAATAAGTAATGCGTTATTAATGCATTTGTGAAAAGATATTCAAGCTAAATTTAAAGAAATGGAAATTGAAAACAGCATTTATGCCTGCTGACCGTATCGGCAATGACAAAATATGTTGACAATTTCCTATGATAAAAATAAATTTTCGTATGTTTAGTATAGCATTATAAGTAGGTATAAAGTTTCTCTGATACCATTTGACACTAGCTATGAAAATTTTAAAGGGATGTATCATTTGACCCAGTAACTTCACAGTTAATTGTATGTGAAGTATGGCTACATGATTGTTCTTCTAATAAATATGTGTATGTATAAGCACACTGGTTACAGCATAGGTGGCAGTACCAACCTAATATCTAGGCAGTATCTAAATATTTATCAAAACAGGATAGATAAATAAATAAATATTAACATGCAGTTAAAAAACTACATTACCACTAAAAGGAATGAGGTATGTGTTTGTATCAGTGTGGAAAAATGTTCACCATTTATTAGTAAAACAAAAAGAGTGAATTCCACTTATATCAAGAAATAAATACATATATTATATAAATATTACATATACTCAGAATGTGTGGAATGGCTGGAAAACACCAATTTTGAACATTCATCTGTGGCTACCTCTGGGGAATGGGTATGTATACCAGAGGCAGGAAGGCGGGCCAATAAACAAGGTATGCAGTGAGAAATCTTCCCTTTTTCTTCTTAAAATTGTGCCTCATTCACTTTTTCTTCAAACTGACATTAATTTCACCATATAAACTTAATTCTTTGCTAGTCATGTAAGCAGAGAAGGGCAACTTCTCATTATAATTTGTATTTGGCTCATTGTTCCGGTTTTATACTATTTAAATTCTAAGTTTTCAATCCCTTTTAAATATACTAGCGTAGTTTTCATATAATTTTTCTCAATAAGATGTATGTTAAAACTGCATTTGGTTGTTATTAATGTGAGGATCTTCCTTGTTGAATCTCATGTTTTCTAGATTTGGAAGTGTATCTCTTTAATTTTTTTGTGCTTTTCACTATGCAAGGACTACTCTTAAAATACATTTAGGTTTTTGCATTGTTAACAGTCTCTCGACCACTTTTGAAAGTCTAGCTTCAGAGTCAACAAACTATGGCCAACAGGCAGGATCTGGCTAAGGCTTGTCTTTGTGAATAAAGTTTTAACACAGTCAGATCTAGTACTTCATATGGTGCCTTTGGTGGTTTTCACCCTACAGTGAGAGACGTGGAGATATGGCTTGCAAAGCCTAATTATCATTTGGCCCTTTATTTAAAAATTCACCAGCCCTTGATCAAGGCAGTTATTACAACAATTCTGATTTTGTGTTCAGCATTTGCCAACTTCAGCGCAGATATCATGGATAATTTCAAGCTTCTGGGAAGTCACTGGGAAGGTAGAGTTGGGAAGATATACCTGGCACAGCTGCAAATAGTCTCAAAAGCAGTGATTACATTTAGGAAAATAATTGCCTCTGAGTATTTGTCTTTTATTTTAATGTACTTTAAATTAATGTATTTAATCTTAATAATGACTGTATTTACTTTTGCTATAATGGTTCATGAAATTACTGAAATTTTAACCAGTATCTTTTCTTGATAGTAAGTATGTGCCAGTTCTAGCATATCACTGTCTGCAAAAGTTTTCAAAAGTACAAATTCAAGATCATTTTTGGTTCACTAGGACAAGAGAGAGTTCTGAGAATCTGCATTCCTAACTGGGTCCTGGGTCATGAGGCCCACTGCAAAGGCCTCTTAGGCAACAGCAGAATCAGGCTTTGTTTGAGAGGCATAGTTCATATCATGTTAAAATACTGTCATATTTATAATTTGCTGGAAATTTTTATTGTCACTGTTATTAATTCTATCATTGCCTGTTACTTATCTGTTGAGTTGGTGGTTTATTTGTTCTTTTTGATTTATTTATGTGATGTTTCTATTAATGCATTTCCCAACAAGCCACTATCTTTTCATTCCTGGCATTGCCTGTAATCATAATAAATTATGTTGCTTTATTATTGTACTCGGTTTGCCTATTCATTTAGGATTCTCCTTCAATAATCATAATCAAAACGAACAATCATAATGTTCCTTCCACTTTTTTTGTGTTCCTTCTTATAAGGTTCTATTTTCAAGATTATACTAGCTTTCCAAAATTAATCTTAAAACTTCCCATCTGTTTCTGTGAGCTGAAGTAGCATTTATTTTGTATGGAAATTACCTGTTTCTTGAAAATGTGAGAAGTCTGGGAGAAAAATCTGGCTTGGGGACATTTAGAAGAAATTCTTTGAAATATGTTAATTTTCTGCTAGGCACTATAGCTATTTGGATTTAGTTTGAGGAAATCTTGCTTTCTCATAAATTTTACCATGATTTTTAGTAACTTTAAATCCTCTGAATCTATTTTTAGTTTCTATATTTTCTTCTTTATATTGTAAATTTATCTTCATTCCCTTTTTTGCTTTGACTAGATCTGCTATTTTTGAGACTTTACATTTGTTATTTTAAAAATCTGATTTTAAAGTTACTGATCTATATTCCTGTTTTTCAATATTCTTGTTTATTCTACTTTTGCTTTTAGAGTTTCTTTTATTTTGTCATTTTTAAAAAATTTAACATCTTGAATTGAGAGTTTAATTTTAATAGCTTAGCTCTAAAAATTAGATCACACAAACTTATAATTTTGAAAAGTTATATTAAAAACAAGGTATAAAAGGTATAATTTCCCAGTTATTTTACTACATTTTATTATTATCTATGATTTTGGTAATTGTTGAATCAATTATATCTGTTAGATGGAAATACTATGCTGCACATAATCTAATGCGTGAATAACACAGAAAAATTGAAGAACTCTTCCTCTATTTTACAAAATGCATTATTCAGTTCAGCAAAAACAATTCATCATTGACAATCACGGAAAGCTCTAAATTCATTGTTTCACTTTTGCTTTTACTCATTAATATAAATGTAAGTGAAACGATTAACGAATATTCACATTGGTTCTATTGTCATTTATCAATGGTAACTATAAATTATCTATAGATATAAGAATAAGGCAATTTCAGCTACAGTGTGTTTTTTTTTGAGAATCAACTGGTTCTGTATAATATGTGTAGTTTTTATTATACATGAATTGTATACTATACAGTTTTTGTATCAATAAAATTTATAATGAAGTTGTGTATGCATATATATTTTTCTACAAAGCCATTTATCAAACATATACCAGTGAACTATTGATATATAGATCTAGTGGAACAGAAAATTTAGCATCTTCTAAAGACTGCAGTACATATACATGTGAATTATTTAA
This sequence comes from Dolichotis patagonum, assembly GCA_004027295.1. Taxonomy (NCBI): domain Eukaryota; kingdom Metazoa; phylum Chordata; class Mammalia; order Rodentia; family Caviidae; genus Dolichotis; species Dolichotis patagonum. The sequence goes on from PVJX010001549.1 coordinate 64,599, forward strand.
TGTAGTTTCAGTTAAAAATTATGGAATAATAAAAGTTTGAAAAGTTGAACTAGAAAAATAATGAATATAAAAATGTCTTTATGCCTTATATACCAATTACTTCTAAATTTTTATCATGTATTTGCTTTCATTCTTCAAGAAGACATTCTATCATTAAATTTTGGCTATTTTATATTGTATGAAATTTGTCACATCATTTGTTGATTATGGTATTCACAATAGTCAAGATATGGAATAACCTAAATGTTCATTAACGGATAGATAGATTTTTTAAAAAGAGGAAAAAAAACCAACTGTGTCATGTTTAACAATATGAATGAACACTGAAGGCATTGTGCTTAATGAAATAAAACAGTCTCAGAAAGACAAATACTGCATGGTTCCCCTTTTAACATTCCTTTCTCCACTAAAATTAGTACATTTTTTCTTTTTAGTTAATGCATTTCCACTTAGAAACAGGTGTTTTATGAGAGTAATGTCTGTCGTGAGGAATAAGAGTACGCGAAAACAGCAGACTAATTTCTCACCCTACTCTGATGCAGTACTGGAAGCAGGATTAAGATTTACCTGCCCCATTTCTCTGGTTGAAGCATAAGTGCTGGCTGCCAAGGGGCTAGTGCAGTGTCCTGGTACTGCCTGGTCCACAGGTGATCTTGATGACCTAGCAGGTCAAGGGTCTTCTAATCTGATATTGCCAATCCATTATACATAGGCTGAATGTTCTAATTGTGCAGGGGAACATCCTTTTCAACCTGGGAATACCAGGAAAGTCACAGCTCACGTTGTCCATGAATAAACATGTCCTGTGGGTAGGGCTCTGTGCGTGGTAGTCCTGGGGCACGCTGCTGGCTGGAATGTGTGCTTTTTCATCCTTCTTAGATAACTTTATGAGACTCAGTGGCACAATAAATCCAGTTAGACCAAAAATTACGGTAATATTGTAAACTCACTGATAGAGTTCTCTCATTCTTGTTATTAAGGCCAGTTAGGAACTTTTGAGGGAGGATTCAGTAGAATTTATTAAACATGGTAGAGGGCAATGGAGGAAAAAAGTCATAATGCATGGATGCTTACTCACAACTTAACAAGAGGTCAAGTCAGGTGGTATGTAGCTAAACAAATTACCTTATTTTTTAATTGTTTTTGGTACCAGGAATCAAACTTAGGACCTTTTACTTACCAGGCAAGCACTGTGACACTGAGCTATACCCCTGACCCCAGAAATACCTTATTCTTGATCAAGATAAAAATTGCATAACCTAAAATTCATCATTGTAGTCAGGTAAAATGAACAAGTCAGCAGCATTCAGCATATTCATAATCACTATGACATAAGTGGAATTTTTTTGTCACCCCAAAACAAAACCATGTACCTGTTAGGCTGTCTTTCGGTCCCCCTGGAAACTGCTAATCTGCTTTCTGTCTTTCTGGATTTAAAGCTGGTTGGATTTTCATTCCATACAAAGAATTGTACTAGGAGCAAAACACAAGAGGTCAAATCCTCTCTTAGCTGGGTGAAATTGAGCAAGACAGTTTGTCTTTTTGAAATCCAGGTGCTTTATCTAACAAGTATAATTAATAATGCCTGATTTCTCTTGTCATGGGAGAAGACTGGATGATCTTAAAGGCTACTTTCAGCTATAAACTTTATGCTTATATAACTTTATGCCCTTTATGAAAACTATGAATTGGTGAATTGAATATACTAACTAAAGTTTTTTTTTTTTTTGTAACTTTAGTAACTAAACTCTAGCAGGTTTACTTTTGAACAAATCTGTTACAGGGCTTGCATGCACTCCAAAGAATAATGAAAAAAAAGTGAAGCTCTAAAATGACCAGAAATGTTTCTCACAGAACTATATACCACAAGATGAGGAATGAAGGAGGGTTGTCATTTTTGCCATATATTTTCACTGGATTGAAAAATAATAACCTGTAGAAATTCTCAACTGCTGACCTGTGCTTTGATTTATTTTTCAGTTGCTAAAAGACAATTTCTGTTAATATAACCAGAGTGGAGCATCTGGAAACACAAACGGCCTGTGATGTGCCAAAGTAAGAGTCACTGGATTTCGAGTGTGTGTGGAAACACCTAAATAACAAAGACAACATCATCGCAGAGGGAAAATCCACTTGTCTCATTTCTGTCATTTTGGTCAGATTCTGACTTTGTGGCTGGTTTGAGTGTAGCTCTAGTGCAAGCTGCACCAGCCGTTCCTCGGTAAGCACTCAATTCTCCATTTATTGTTACTTTTCTTACTTTCACGGTAATGCAGCTCCAAAAAAAAAAGGCAATGCAACATTCAAGAATTGACAACATCTCACAAAAATGCATTTATCAACAGGAACCCCTTTAGATTCATTCTTGGGCTATTGCTGAACGTTTCAATTATAAAATTTTAAAAGTATCTTGAATGTGCTAAATGTTAGCTAGATAAGGATGCTTTGACACACAAATCCTTCTGTTGGATGTTTTATTTTGTAGTCATTGTTCATTTAAAAATCTTATTAATATATATTTTTATCAGTATATGTTTGTAGTACATATTACATTTGTCATGGGGAGTACATGCGTGTTCATAACACATCTTAATTCTTTTTTTGTCCCCTTCCCCTCACAACCTGCTCTGCTTCCTTCAATTTTTAATGCCTTTCCCATTTGAAAAAGCTGTTTCCATTTTTTTCTTTGACTGTTTTAAGGGAAAATAGTTGTTCGTAAACAGAAGAGAGAACGTTTAGGCCCGTGTACTCTATGTTTAAGCTTCCACACTTCCTTCCCTTTCTTTCTTTCACTTCTTCCCTCTTTCTGTCTTTTATCCTACCAGCTGCAAGTTGTCTAAAGTGGTCAGTCAGACTACAGTAAGACAGCTTGCCCTGGTCCTGAAACGGAAGCCTCCCATCCCACTAAGATCCTGAATGATCAGTGTGGGGGACTTTGGATTTGTGGCTTTTACCTACTGAGATGTTTGGTACCCTACGAAGTTTCAAACTGAAGTGGGAGGAGACCTGGGTCATTAGTTCAGTCTCGAGGATTGCGAAGATCGTAACTATCTGTTTTCCAAAGGAAAGTTTAAGAAGAGAAAGCTGTTGCAAAGTTCTGTGTATTCATTAAGATACAAACAAAGACAAAAGCAAAGAGACCCTCAATTTAAACTAAGCTGAGTAATTTAAGAAAATGTGCCCACAGCATAAAACTCCATGTAGGACTTCTTACTCACTAACAGCTGTGTAGGATTTGCCATTTCTTCCGTGTTTTATGTGATGATCGTAGATGCCGGCTCTTAGCCTGCATCACTGATTGCTATTCAGGGACTGGGATTCTGGATCTGCTCCAGTCATGTGGAATCTATTTTGGACCCGTCATGTCACACTTGAACTCTAAAATATGCCTATCAGTGAAAGGTTCTGTTTATCTTTCTCTTTACTCAGACTTACACAGAAAATGGAGTTAGGTCCTTACACCATCAGACCTTTGTTTTACTCTGAAACTCTCTTTGAATCTGCACTGACAGCCACAGCAACTCCACTTTTCAGAACTTCCCAATCTGGTGGCTGCCTTTCCCTCCTCAGTGCTGTGGTCTCGGCCTTCCGCTCACAACTTGCCCTGCTTTTCCAATTTGCTCCTTTCTTTGGGCAGTTCCCACACGGACAATAAGGACCACAGTTCACACTGTTTATCTTTTACTTCATGTATTGGAGGCAGCTCAGTCCTTGCAGAGGGTACACAACTGGGGTAGCCTCTCCAGGGGAGAAATTCAATGCTGATTACCAGTAGTGACACTTGGTAGTCAGAGAAGTATGGCTGGGGGCTGGAGAGAGGAAAGCAAGCAAGGAGAAAGAGAGGTAGGCTTTGCCTTGCTGAACATAAAGAAATAATCAAGTCTGGTATGAACAAACAGAGCCAAGACAGGCCTGGGAGGCCAGCCCTTTTGGGCAGAAGTAAAGTTCTGCATCTCACTTCAAAAGATGACAATACACAGGGTGGTTTTTGTACCTTTCTTAAGTTCGTTTTTCTTGCTAACTCTTTACTACAAAGAAAATGTGACTTATGGTCTACAATTGCAATTTTCAGTAATTTTTGTTTTGAATTTAGGAGATCATTTGAGAATTCTTTTTCATATTCTCTTTCTCTTGGATTGATTTTTTTTTTTTTACCTTCTTAAATGTGAGCCAAGAATATAGTTTAGACTTTCTGGCTGCTCCATTCTGAGATTTAAGTCTGATAAAATTGTCTAGCATTCATGGTCTAGAATCTTTTTTGCTTGGCAAAGGGAGGAAAACGTAGAAGAGAGAAAGAAGAAATGTTCTCAAAGCTCTTTAGGGATGAAAAACTAATTTTGGAGGAAGACACCACTTTGGTCTGGAAGGCCTGAGGGTTCTCAAACTGCCACCCCATACATGATGTGGCATGACTGACAAGAAATTTGTTGGAAATGACTGAGAGACCCTCATTAGGCTGGGACTCCTCGCCATCTGGGCTTGAGTTTTGATAGTGGGGTCAGGCTCTCTAAGGGTCTGTGCATTGAATAGCTGAGGTAATTTGTTAGTGATTGTGGCTAAAATGCAAACATTTTTTAGTCACATTCGCAGGAATTTCAAACTAACCACAGTCTTGGGGCACAACAGTGAGAAAACACTTTCCAGCTGCACTACTGTACTGGATGACCCAGTGCAGGAGCACTCTCCCAAAGCTGCCAGTCTCCGAAGGGCTGGACCTGTGCCATTGGACACAGAAGTGCAACTTTATCACTTGACTTCCAGAAGAGGTTTCCCAGCAGCATATGGAGACAATACACAAGGCAGATCCCACCACGAGGGGAGCTCCTCTTAAAAGGTGGGGTGACTGGGAGGGTGCCCCCCAGCATGCTGCAGAGGGCAGAGGGGAGGCGAGATGGGAGGTGTCCAGAAAAGGGTTAGACCATTGTGTGTGTTTCCTTGTACAAAAATTTCAGTTGATTGCTCCCTGAACAACTGTACAGCTAATGTAAGCTTGAGGCTTCATTTTTTGTCCATGAGAAACAGATTAAGTCCAAATAACCACTCCACAAACCAACACCATCAAGACTGTTACTCAGCACGAGATGGTAATCACTCTCAGACCTTCTCCAGAGGGCTCTCTCTAACTTGTACACAAAAGAGCTCTAAACCACTTTTGGTTGTAATTTATTGATTCCAATAGTCTCTTCAGAATCAGAGGTGTACTTTGAATTGTGACTGGTTTGAGCTCTTTAGTTACAGAAAAGTTAGAGGCAGTTTTATCTGCGCATTTTGGTCGTGCAGACCTTGCTCAGCCCATAGAGAAATGGGCAGCCCCGCGTCCCATGTGGTCCCAACAATAGCAAAGCTCCAGGAGGAAATCAATTAATTTATCAGTAATCTTTTTAAAAATAAGGCAGAAAGAGGAATAAACTCTATGTGAAAACTTACCAGAGTCCTGCATGGGCTTGCGTTTTTCTAAAACTTACCAAGGTCAAAAGAGCAGTTACTTACCTGTAAAGTGTGAGCAGATGGGCCCCACGTTTCACAGGCTACAGCCAACTCGCTGAGAGCTATAGCGTGCAGACTGACTCCTCGATATGTTTGTATATATGTAAGAACCTGTATGGTTAGAAGAAAAAACCTAAGAGAAATGAGGTCACACACACATGCATGCACCCACACACATATGTTTTTTTTTCTTCATGAAAGAGAAAGTTAAAACAATATTCAGGAGCACAACCAGAGTTGGGGATACAGCAGATTGAAACTGACTTAATTGAGTTGACCTTCGGAGCTCTAACGCTCTTAATACTTTAAAAACTGTAACTTGATTATTATAAGGAAATAATTAAAAGTTTTAAAGATTTGGTTACAAAAGTGTTCATTGTAATATTGTATAACTGTGAATATTGTAAAATGTTATAAAAGCCCAAGTTAAGCCACCATTAATTACATTTTATTATGTAAATGCAATAAAATAAAATACATAAGAAATAACTGACATGCAATATACTATCAAAAACACAGAAAATTCATTTTGTATAGAGGTGTTAAAAATAGTCTACAAAATATTGCTATTTTGGAATTATGGTTATCTTCTATGTTCTCCTTTTTGATGCTCTTTAGGTACTATTACCTAATATCTCCACAATGATCATGTTTTGCTTTCATAAAATGATAAAAGTAATGTGTACACATCTAAAGTTAAATATTATTGAATACCTTTTCCTTATGGGCTACTTTTATCTTATTCTGAAAGGATCTGAACAAGATAAAAATATACATAGTAGTGTATTTTTAAAGAAGAAAACGGAGTTATTAGGCTAAAGGATAAATGAAAACAAAATGATATAAAAATATATTCCATAACTTTTGAAGTTATTAAAGATGGCCATAAATCTTTCTCTGAAATTCCAAAATACTCTATGCAAAAGGACAAATATTTCATTGTGAACCAGTGGTATATTACTTTGTCTAAACAAGTACATTGCTCTTTGAAGCCTAACAAAATTTTCATCTGTGAATTCCTCAAACATAGGTACAGAGAAAACTAGTAAGAAGCAGATTCCTAACATCTTCCCAGTAGATTCTAGGCCAGTTGTCTCAGAACTAACAATTCCACATACAAGGCTATATTTTGAACAGCTCCAGGGGATATTGTTCATAGCACTGTGTGTTTGAATGTGTTCTTTAATATGAGCTTAGACATGACTCCTGCACCTAATGTGTTCTCTTTTGAAGATCAAAACAACATTCTGTCCATTTCAGAAGCTGTTCCTTTAGATAAGATTCATTTCATGGAAAATGAGATAGTAACATACTGTATCAGATGTCTATTTTTTTCACCTAAAAAGACAAAACTGTGTTGAGAGAAATGACAGAATATATAAGTAAATGAAACCACATACTGTGGTTATGTTTTGAAATGTTCAATATTTCATACAGCAAAATATAGTTAATAACAATGTGTTGCTTACTTGAAAGTTGGTAAGAGAGCAATTTTAAAATTTATTATTTTTATTAGATATGTTTGCAATACACAATGACTACATTCACTGTGAGTAGTTGGTACATGTACATCAGGAATCTTAATTTAAGGAACTTTCTATCTATCAATTCACATTAAAAATGCTCCAGAAAAAGTTGAAGTACTGATGGCCATATTCCTGAGATAGGCGGAGAATGTCATTTCTGGCTTCCGAAAGTTTGAAGACAGAAATCACAATTAGGAAACTAAGTAGCATACCATTTGCGAATGAGAGCCAAGGAGACTGGAATGTGAATTCTTAACACCCCAAAGGGGCAGTGCAAGTGGCCAAAACACTTAACCCCTGAGCCTCAGTAACCGCAACTTTAAAATGCATGACGATGCTTCAGTAAAAGGACTAATGTACATACCTTAAACACACATGAATTTCTTGAAAAATTTAAGCAGCAATTGCTTAAGGTTATATATGGGAAAGTGAATAAGAAGAAACAAGCAATTCTGTGCTCACTGTCACTTGCCCCATTCAGCCCTATCCCTTTATTTGTTCATTACTGTGATACTTAATGATATATGTCTTGTGATACGGCATGACTCTTGGAAGGGTCTTAAAAAGTCATGACAAAACAGGCTGGACAGTGACAGTCATGGCCTGAAGTCACATAGAGAAATGCCAGGTAGCTCCACACATCGTTAAAATGCTTGTTGTGTCTGTGGCCTTGGGCCTTTCCTTGTCTGTCTTTCTGGGCTGCTAGACTAAATCTACTGTGTGAAAAATAAAACCCTTTCTCGGTAACCTAATTGTGTATACAGAGCCATCCCATTGTAAAATGCATCTTTAGACAAGCGTCAAAGAGCTCTAAGTTATTTTTAAAATGCAAAGCTCATAGGAAAATTTGGATTTCAGATTAGACTGAATTGGCTCACTCTGAGGATCGCATGATTTCCCATGGTTCCTTGGGGGTCTCATCTGAAGTAGAACTGGAGGGAAAGGCAACATGATTGACAAGGGCAGGTGATGTGAGCTCAGAGATCCCGCTGAGGGAGCGCACTTAGGATTCCAAATTAAAGTCAGCCACAACCCCATGCTGGCTTTGCTGCCCCATGCAGACTCTGCGTCAATTCTGTGCTAAGTACTTACGATGTACAGATTAGGAAATACAAAGGTTGAGGGTCTCAGTGCATCCTCTGTCTTTTTGAAATAAGCAGGCATAATTGCAGTAATGAGGAAATTAACTTGGAGTTGACACGAAGCTTTAGAAAGTATTTCCAAAGCATTATGTTTCCATGTGGTTGTTCCCACATGGTTCCATGGATTATGTGATTTCATTCAAGATGCACTTTTTCTCTCTCTATTCTCCTTTAAAGCCTTGAATAAGGTATTCTCAGCTAGAACAAAAATTGAGGTACATTAGGTGATGATTTTGTTTTCCTACATACCTTAAATTAAATTCTCTAAACTTGATATTAAATATTGCTGTATTAGTGTCATATAACTGAGGTTTTTCAGATGTGAACTCATCAAAGTAAAAGAGCAAGTGATATATGCATAATTTGAAAGATTTGTGTACAGAAAACCTTAGCTACTAGATTAATATAATATAATATTGTTAGAGGATAACAAGCTGAGATAGACTAAGATTAAGTTTATAATGAGGCCCTAGTTTAGAGCTTTGCACACAGTATGCATTATAGAAATGTTCAAATTTATTAGCGAATTTATGTATGATAAAGCTTGGATAATAAATAAAAAATCATTTCTTGATTGTAAACTCTGAAAAGTGCTCTCATGACAACAAATATTTATGTTCAGCCAAGGAAGAAGACAGTCTATAAAATGAATGCATTGGGGTTGGCTAAATTTATTCCGATATCTTCAGAAGAACTTTTTTAGTACAAATGTGTCAGTACTGATTACCTCAGTGTCTCTGTTGGCTTTCAGGATCTTAATATTTTCATGGAAGAAATAGTTTATGTGTTATAAAAGATGAGGTTATTTGGGGCCACATTTTTTTCTTTGCTTATCTATCCTGGACATAGCAGGCCTCTCTTCTCAAACATATTCTGATATATTTGAGATCCTGGTTGAGCAAGAACTGAGATTTATGATTTTTTATTTACTGAGGAACAGAATTGGGTGTCACTTTTCTCACCTCCATTACATATCCTCAGGTATCTACTTCCATTCACAAATTTACATAAAAGTCAAAGATAAGAATGAAAGAAATAAAATGCAGGTGGTCCCTGACTTACAATGGTTCAACTTAAGTGTTTTAACTTAGTAATGGTGCAACAGCGATACACATTAGAAATCACGCTTCGAAGTTTGGATTTTCATCTTTTCCCAGGCCAGTGATATGCAGTACAATGCTTTCTCTTAATGCTGTGGTTGTGACCACGAGCTACAGTTGCCATTTAGCCAGATGATCACTGTGGGAAACAACTGGTACTCTACAGTGTACTATGTCACTAAGTCATGATGTTTGGCAGGTTAGGCATACCGTGAGTAAGTTTGATCTAGCATATTTTCAACATATGGGAGTTTGTTGGTGTGTAATCCTATCATAAGTCAAGGAGTATCTGTGTGAAACATCATCTTTAGCAAGGATGAGAATGGAAAGCTGCTGGAGGGCTGGGGGGAGAATGAGGAACTATATAAGAAAGTGGAACCTGGGGTTGGAACCAGTGTCAGTCATGAAATGTTATGCCTTTGACATAGAGAAGAAACAGCAGTAACTGTAGAAATTGGAGGAGCTCATACAAGTGGTAAATGTCGGATAGAAACACCCAGGTCCCTGTTAGCAGGGAGCAGAAACCTTTTCTCATCTTCCAGTACATTACAGATTTGCGGAAGGTCCATCACTCTCACAGACACTGATGCCAGGAGCTGTGGTGAGGACCTGCCCAGTCCTCCCAGTAGTGAAGACAGTAGGATCTACAGGTGCTTCTGCAACCTGTCCAGTGTCAGTGGGCTTGAGTCAGCAGCGGAGGAGAGAGGTAGCAAGGAATCGATGCCAAAGCAGTGGCACAGCTGTGCCAGCAGGATGAGCGACCTAGGGAATCTGTGAATGTCCTCCTCATGCCCCCAGGGACACTCACAAAATGGCATGTGGACTTCTCAAGATTTCTTCTGTGAGCTGGATGTTTTCACTGTCTGAAATAATGTTTAACTTTCTCTTTGCGTCAACATGGATAATTCTCAAAAAACAAAATGTTGAGTGAAAAAAAGCAGATTGCAAAAGGATAAGTACAATATGCCACCACTTATATATATATGTTTTAAAATACATGAAACATCAGAATATAGTTTTTGGATGCATATAGATGTATGTGGTGACATTTTTTTTAAACCACAAGAAGGGTGTAGTACAAATAGGAAGGTAGTTACCTCCGAAGGGATCTCCTCAGAGTGCTGAGCGATTGTGATAAGACACATTGTGCTTCAACTGTTCCATTTTCTAAAAAGAAAGAAAGAGATCCAAAGCAAATATGGCACAGTGTTAATACTTCTTATAAGTAGAGAATGAATTATCTCTCTCTTTTTGTAAACCAGGCTCTTACTCTAGTGTTAAAACATTTTCATACTCAGGCGAATGATGCGTGAGGCCTTTGGACTTCATTTATAATTTGGTCACCTTTAAGGAGAAGGGTTCAAGTTATCCTGGGGGTGTACTTTCCTTGAGGATTAGGCACAAGGAAAGTGTCAGCTTTATAGCTCATCTGGGTTTGAATTACTCATGTACCAAAAATTATCTTTAATGGTTTGAAAGGTAGAAATGCGATAACTCATTATCCATGCTTAGCTAGAAAGAAACTGAACATTATGTTCAATTGCTCAAAGCTCTATACTTGGGATAAGACCAAGCATAAAAGTGCTCAGATTCCAAAAATGAAAATGCATAGAAATATTCTGATTGAGAGAAAAAGTAACTTTGGCTGGAACTCCCTATGACATTTTAAGTGTAGTTTGCTTAGACAAGAACACAATGAACTGTTACTACATTTCAGACTCAGCCATTTGTCTTTATGCATGCCTACCATCTCTTGGACAAAAGTTTTTGGTTTTGATTTCCTTGATATCAAATAAATAAATCCAAAAATAGAATCCTAAATATATGATTGCCTGATGTCAAAGAAAGGCCAAATGTTTTCAATCTTTTATTTTTAGTGTTCTTGTTCTCATCAAACATTGTAGAGGATAGAAAGAAATATAGCCTCGTTATATTTTTATTTAAAAATGGGGTAAAAATTTGTGAGATAGGAAAGAGAAGGAAATAATTTCTGTCTTCCAACAGATGGGACTGGAAGTCAAATGAAAAATGACTGCAGATATTTTGGGGGGAAATGTAGTTTATTGTTGTGTGTGTGCATATACGTGTTTTATGTGGAGGTATGGTGGGCATTCCAAGTCCAAATATTTGGTCTAGGCCAGCAGGACTACAGAAGGCATCCCAGTGGTCCTAAAAGAAGGCAGGAACTGCCTCAGACCCTGTCTATTCCTTTACTCATGTACCTTTTCTTCACGTCCCTCATTCTTCGTAAACCTGGCTCTTGCTTTCCCCTTTACCTTCTAAGATATTTACTGCACTAGGAACTTCTTCTGTTCTATCTGTAACACACACACACACACACACACACACACACACACACACACACACGCCAGGAGTCACTGTGTCCTGATGTTGCTAATAACTTCACAAGTACTCTTTTTTCCTCTTAGAAGATTGTTTTCTTTGAGTATATGGAATTGGTGAGGATTGTATGTTGTATCTTTAAAGCAGTGTTGTCAATGAGACAGAAGGATGAGTCTTGGGCCTCCCTGAAAGGAGACACTATCTCAGCCGTGTCCAAGAAGTGAACGCAGTGAAGGCGGAATGCTTCACCAGTGACTGGCAGAGAAAGTGATAGACTCGTTCCAGCCCCTGAGACATTTAGGGTTTAAGGCCCTGCTTGATCTCAGGCCCCCTGCTTTAGGAATCCAAAATATGCTTCCTCGGGGCTTGTCTCTATATAGCTTAGCTTGATTTGGAAAGAAATTATAGAATTGGTAGCCAGACCTGACTCCTTTTCATTAAGGGAGTTGTGTAATCCTACGGAGCATCTATTTATTCTCTATTCTCTAAAACAGAAATGATAGTATTGCCGTGTCAAGTTTTGGTGGAATAAATTTAATCTGAATCATAGTATGCTCATGGCCTAGCTTATATCAGATGCTCAATAAATGTTAACTCCATTCTTCTATTTGCCAGATCCTTCTGTTTGACAGATGGCATCAGCTTCATCTACTCCAAACTTCAGGACTTAATTTTTTCCAAACCAAATCAAATGAACTACAGCTATGTAATTCTGCAAGGAACATGTCAACAGCTTTTGGAGATAAATAGCAACTAAATTTGAGCTCCAAATTTTTATGATCGTGGAACCTCATGATTGGAGCTTCTGCCTGTCATCCATGAGCATCAGTGAGATTAGCACACATCCTTTCCCCAGCATAGTGCTAGGACTCCCCTAGGATCCTCTTCAGTGAAATTGGAGCGGTGAGAAGATCAGAGTCTAGTTCTCCAGGCCCTCGCAGTCACTTCTTCCATGCTGCCTGTCCACCTAAGAACCCAATAAAGAGACGCTGAGATGTAGAAAGATGAACTAACCAAAGCCAATGACTTGGTGACTGATGGGGTGTGAACAGGGCTGTACTAGAGAGAATGGCAATGTCAACACATGGAGCTAGCAATAAAAAGTCGAAGTGGGAGATATGGAATTAATTCTGTTACACAAATTTTTCAGGTAGTGAGCAGTATAAGATGTGTAAAAAGGTGATGTTCAGGAATGGCTTCTCTTCAAACCAATTTGAAGTAAAGCTGTTTATCAAGTTAACCTACAGTGAGCATTGAGTTCATCCATTCTTTCCATTCTTATTCATTTGACAAACTCTAACTGTGCACCAAACCAAACCTAGTTTAAGTGCCATGCCTAAATTCCTTGGCTTTCCTTCTTCCCCAGTCTCCTGGCCAGTGGACCGGAGAGCGTTCTGCTTGATACTGGGCTGTGATGATGGCAGCTGTGGCTGTTCATCCCCCGGGCACATCTATTATTTTCATCTTCGCTGGTGAATTCTGAACTCTGTCAGTAACTGTCATACTTTTTGTTGTAGAAGCCCCTTAGATCTAGAACATTATCTTGGCCTAACTAAACTTATTAGCTTCTCTTTCCTCTTACCACTTTTCCATATAAATGCAACACTCCACCAGAGGTGTATCTCTCTGCTTTTTCCTTACTGGAACACAACAGCTGACACTCACAAAAAGGAGGAGAAGTTTAATTTGGCTCACTGTTTCAGTCCACTGTCTGCCACCTCCAAGGCAGGAACATCACGGCAGAGGAGCTTGGCAGAGGAATGCTGCTTACTCATGGTGGTCATAGAGCAGAGTGGCAAACAGTATCAGGCAGGAAGGGGCCAGAATCCATACATAGTATCCAAGATCAATACTTTGTAGCACACCCAGATACACTCCCTAGAAAACTTACAAGGCCATCAATTTGACAGTCTAGCTTATGTGTTATATAAGACAAGCAATCTCGCTTTTCTAGCAGCTGACCCAAAGTAAAGAGACTGAGACATAATGGTTTGGCAATTAATTGCTTCTTGGGAACTTTGATCACTGAATGTCTCAGTTCATTTTCTGCTGCTATAACAAAATACCCGAGGTAGTTTACTTGATGAGTGAAGAGATTTATTGGGCACATGATTCTGGAAGATCCAAACAGCATGGCATTGACATTCTAGTGAGGGACCCTTTGGCTGTGTTACAACATGGCAGAGAAACAGAAAAGGAAAAAAGTTATACACAAAAGAGACCAAGCACATAGATGCTCTCATTTTATAATAACTTGCTCTAGGGAGATTGAATTCATTCCTGTAAGACTCAACCAATTCTTAAAGACCTGCATTAATCTATTTGGAGGGTGGAAACTCATGACCCAATCACTTTCCATTAGGCCCCACCTTTGAAAGGTTGTACTTCAACACCACCACAGTGGAAAGCAAACTTGCAATGTAAATTTTGTGAAACAGACAATTTTCCAACCAGAGAAATGAGAGAAGCCAGAATATATAAATTTCTTTCCCTTTCTCACTTGAATCTGCCATTCCAAGGTGCAGTGAGTGTTTAGCACATCTGGACATATCCTTTATGATGGAGCCACTAACTACATCTCTTTGAAACTTCAGTCAGCTCAGTAATTGAGATTCCCAAATGTAATCTAATACTTGTGTCTCCTTCTTCCTCCATTTGTTCTTGCCCACTTTGTCTTGCTGTACTGGTACTGAACTTCTCAACAGAGAAATAGCACTTAAGGTCAATGGTGAGCATATCTCTAGGAAACACTTACCAATGCTGAGCAAGATAGATATGGTCCCATGCTTGTGCAGTTTTCAATATAGCAAGAGAGATAGGCAATGCACTGTTAATGACAAATAAAGAGAAGAAAACACAGTGAGTGGACTCCTGAATGAAAATAGAGAGTTTTGATAGAAAAGAGTAAATTAACTTCTATATGGATACTTTGGAAGGTTTCCCTGAGAGGGTTCCATTTAAATTGAAGCATGAAGCCATAGAAGCCATGCTGAAAGCAGAAGAAAGAGAATTCTCAGCTCCTAGGGCAGATGGGGCACAGCACAGTTGGAGAGCACGAACGTACTGTGGGTGTTCCAAGCACTTACAGAAAATAAGGATGATTAGAGTGCCATGATCAAGGCACTTGAGGCTGGGAGAATGCAGCAGAAGTCAAATCTGTGGACTTTGTAGACCACTGAATAAGGCTGGTTGTAATTCTAAGTGCCACAAAAAGCCACTAAAATGTCTTCAGCAGTAGCATTAGCACGAAATCCACTAAAATATTAATTTCAGTTCAGGACCTCTCTTAGTTCACTTCAACACCGTTGTTTACTTTTAACAGTAGTTATAAAAGAATAATAGAATTGTGGAAATAAACACATGGAAGTAAATTATGTAACCATGCATAAGTGTAACATACACATGCATGCATGTAACCACAACTAAGAAATTATATTCTGTTATAATATTAATTTTTTTCATCCAGCTGGTCTAGGAGTATTTGCTAATTTCATTCATCTTTTACTTTGCTCCATGTTCATACATTATCATTTTATTTTTTCTTCTATTGTTTTCCAGAAAGTGGCAGTATTTGTCAGTACAGTTTCTTCAAGTACAGAGCCTCTTTCGCCTGAGTTACATCTTTTTCATTAACTGTACTTCTACAGTTATGGCTCTCAGTACAATCTGCTAATTCACAAGCTTACAGAAGTACTGAAATCCTTTTTGATAATGTACCCTGAAAAAGGTCCCCTACAAAATGTCTCCAATGTTCCTGCTGCAGCTGCCAGGAGAGGGATTTTATAGACCAACCTGAATTTGGCTGAATGTAGTGTGTCTTTTAGGCAGAGAAAGTTTTCCTCTATGACTCTATAATGGTCTTTCTTGATGGTTGCTGCTTGTCTTCGTCAGTTATTCCCAGCTTGTTTCTTTGAAGTTAGGTTTTTAGCTAAAACATGCCTAGTTAAGTGTGTTATATTTGCAAAGGGTTTTGTAATGGAATAGCTTCACAAACAACAACTCTTATGAAAATTTAAATGAAATATTGTGTCATCCTAGCCCAAGTCATAACCAGGCCAAGGTGGGCAACAGCACATGTGACAGGTTTTGAGGGGGCCACAGAATTTTTCAGTTGCTAAATGTATTATTTTCCAGTCAGAATTTAGACTGGGAGATTCATCCGTTTATCTGCATTGGGAAGCTTTTTTTTCACTTCAGGGGATAATTTGGCAACACTTTAGCATGAATTGGTTCCCAGTGATGATTTTCAGAAGACACTTGCCTGAGATGGAACAGCACACAGAAGAGATTCTGCCAGAGGATGGACACTGGAAAAGCAGTGCGACCAAGGAGGCCTGTGAGCAGGGAGCCCGGGGAATGCTGGGTCGGCAAGGGAGCAGTTGCGTCAACTGCTGAAAGCAAAGATGGTTATTCGCCAAATTCTAACTCCAGCCTTTTGCCCCAGGCAGCAGTGTTAGCACTTCAGGTCCCATTAAAGAACTCTGGCTTTCAAGCAGATGGTGGCTTCACTGATAACAAAGAAACAGTGGAAGGAGAAAAAAAATGTCCAGTCCAAGCTTCAAAGAGGCAAGACGCCCAAGGGAAAAGTTATTAATGTTTCTTAGGAATGACTCACTGAAAGGAAAAAAGACTCTTAACATGGAAATGATACTGTGGAAATAATTTATTTAAGAGAGGCAATATTACCAAGTTCACGATCACTCTGGGTCTTTTCATTCTTTCTGTGTCTGTGTAGATTCATGAAGAACTAATCAAATTTGAAATAAAACATATTTTTAAGGGGTATATTCTCTGTCCAGATGGGATAATTTAATGGAAGGTTTGAGAAAGTCTCTGTGAGGAGAGAATATTTAAATTGAGCAATAAAAGTTTGAGGATCAAAATAATATTATGCTTCTTAATAAGAAACTCCTATTTTGTTAGAAAAAAAATGAAACGTGTTTGACCTAGCTAATTTCTAGAAATAAGTTATTTTGATATTGCTTATTTAAGAAAGCCCAAATTCTATGGAAATTAAATCAGTGGGTAAAATAAAAATTATTTTTTACTTATTGTTATGGTTTGGATTTTAAATGTGCTCCCTTTAAATTAAAAGGCTAGTTCCCAGTTGAGGGTGTTATGGAGAGGTGGGAGACCTTGTAAGGTGGGGTGTAATGGCAGGAAGTTAGGTCACTAGGGACTGAGACGGGGATGCTGGTCACCCAAGCCCTCTCTTCTTTTGCTTTCTAGCCACCGTGAGGCAAGTAGCCCCACCACAGCCACCTGCCTTCCTGTGTGATGCTCTGCCTCGCCACAAGCTCGAAAGCAATGGGACTCACTGACCATGGACTGCAACCTCTGGTACCATGAGCCAAAGTAAACCTTTCTCTCTTTAAACGGTTTTTCTCAGGCACCGTATTTTGTCAAAATGATAAAGGTGACTAACACACTTGTATGTACTTGTATGTAGCATGTGACTTTATACATACACAGGTGTATACACTAAAATTTGCACACTTGTTTACATCAATAGGTAAGAGGTTTGTTAAAGTATAAGTAAATATATATAAATATGTGTGTGTGCGCACACATATAAAATATCAAATGAGTTGATACTAAATAATTCTACTTATTCTGGATGTTGTCTTATCACCTATCCCTCAAGCTCTACCCAAAATTCTGGCCAGTTTTAAATCAGCCAAGTTTCAGGAATTTCTGTCCTTAGCACCTCATGTTGACTGTTTTGACTCCTTCTGCGTTATGACCTTCTTTTCAGCCTTAACCTTACCCTCAAACAGAGAACTCCTCAGCTCTTGTTTCATCTGCATCTGGCTTCCATTTCATCTGTGGTTTGTGGGCACTACCAGCCCTTTATGTTGTTCATCAAACGTGTCTACACCTTCCTGATCCTGGCTGCTCACACTGTCTCCACAGTTGGATTCCAAGAATTAGCCTGACTTGAGCACGTGAAAAGTCTTAACCTTCAGGGCTGGTTTAACAGGGTTGTAAATTTTGGTAAAATGTGTAGCTTTGGAAGACTAGATGTACCTCTTGGTTCCTTTACTTGTTTAATCTAGTTATAGACTTTCAGCCATGTATTGATAACCTGATTGAAATTGCCTGTGTTGTCCTGTACACAAAGGTGAATACAGAATAGTGCCTAGTTGTTAGCTATAGTAGTTGAGAAGAGACAGATAAACAAATGAGTGTGGTGTAGCCACTGGCACAAGTGACAGAAGCCCACTTCCCACAAAATAAAAGGGAATAATTTACTCTCCTTATAGGTAAGTGATGGCACACTTCAGTTTGCCCAGTAAAGTCTTAATTTATGATTTTGTCCCAGCACCTCTTACAGCTTAGTGTTCATTTCATCATCTTTCATTTTCCAAAGTGTCCCAGTTTACACAAATAATTATATGGTGACCCTACTTGCATTACTTAGAATTCCCCAGAAAAACAAAACCAATGCGATATTTATATAGTAGTTACAGATATATAACGGGATTTATTAGAGGAACTGGCATATGCAACCATGAAAGCTGAGAAGTCTAATGATAGACTGTCTGCAAGCTGGAGAAACTTGGAGGTTGGTAGCGTGGCTCAGTCCAAGTCTGTAGGCCTGAGATCCTGGGGAGCAGATGGTCTTACTTAAAGTCTGAGGCTGAAGGCCTGAGGAAATAGGGAGGGGAAAGAGATCAGTCATGCAAGTCTGAGACAAGACCAGAGAATTTGGCGCTCTTATGCCTAAAGGCAGCAGGAGATGGGTGTCCTCATGTCAGAAGAGAGAAACAAAATGATTTTCCTTTCCTTTTTTGGCTTTGTCCAAGTCCTGTGCAGGTTAGATGGTGCCTACTCACCTTGGGCAAGGGATTCCAATGCCAACCCCTTACACAAGTCTCCTCACAGGCACGTCTAGAAATAATGCTTTACTTAGCAATTTGGATATTCCTTAGTGCAGTTAAATTGACTTCTAAAATTTATTATTACATTTTTTATGTTGGGACGGCCAAACTTTTTAAGAAAATATAGGAAATGAGATTAAAATGAGAAGGAATTTGATAATCTGATGGAACAGACATGGAAATTATAGTGAAATAAGTAAGTCAGTTAGCCAGAGCCACAAATAAACCTGTAGAATGATGTGTAATCCACATGACTGTGCCAAGTAAGAGAGGGATGAAAAGTTATGTGTTGGAGAAGAAACCAGGGACCAGCAGTGGTGAGTCTTCCCTGTCACGCCAAGGATCTTACTTATTTTTATAGACACTGGAGTCATGTGAAAGTTATTAGATGTGATTATCATTCTCCATCTATTAGAACAGTGTGAGAAGAAGAGTAACAAATTGGAAAAACTTTGGAAAAAAAGTGTAAGAGACTCACATGAGAAATTAGATTTGATTACGCAACTATGATGAATATTGATGCTAGAGTTTGAACTGGCCACATAATTTTGTTATTTACAGTATATCTTATTCTTTTCTAATTTAGTATCACTGAACTACTATTATATAATAAAGATTTCCTATAGACAGAACAAAAATATTGTCTAATAATCCATTTTTGAATGATTAAAGCTATAATAGAGGTTCTAATAGTAGAGGTTCTCATAGTATTATATGAATGAGCAGTATTATATTTATGATAGAGTATATAATTATCATACTCATTGCATTTGGTCAAAATTAGAATGCCTAACTTAAAGAATGCCCTGTAGTTGCTTCAGCCAAGCCAAAAAAATTGGTATTTCTCTGAGTTAGTTAACGTAAATATATGCTAATAAAATTGTAAATAATATTAAAATATGTCAGTCAGATTTCCATCAGTGTAGCAATTACCTGTGATAATTGGCTTATAAAGAGAAAAGGTTTATTTTGAACTACAGTGTCAGAGATTCCAGCCCATGTTATGGTTTATATGTAGATGTCCCCTAAGAGCCTCATGCCCTCCTAGGTGAGGTTCTGGAAGATGTCTGGATTATGGGAGCTTAGAGATGATTTGCTGTTAGGAGGCAGGTTCTGGTCAGAAGAGGCAGGTCTCTGGGGGCAAGGCCTAGAAAGATCTATCTACCTCCCCAGCGCTTGCCTTCTCTCTCTGCCTCTTGAACACCATGAGGTAATAGCTTTCCTCCACCCAGGCCTTCCAACTCCCTTTCACCATGACTGATTGGCCCCATTTCTCAAGGGTCTGTCGTGTACCATGTAGCACCTCAAGTCAGGGGCTGTGTGGTAGAGTAAAACAATTTACCTCTTGACCAGGATCCAAAATGAGATAAAGAATAAGATGGCTGGATCCCAATATTCCCTTCAAGATTAAGCCCCACCTATTGACCAGAAGACCTCCTAACTAATATCTACTTCTTAAAGGTTCCACTACCCATTAGTTGTGCTATGGGCTAGGAATGCAGCCTTGAGCGATACTTCCTCAAACCTTGCACAAACTGTGAAATTTTTAATTTGGTTCGTCTTTAATTAAGGCTCAAAAAGTCCAAGAAAGACAAATGACTGATATTTACTAATGTTTTTATATTTCTGTCTCTCCCATAGTTCAATAAGTATACTATCAACAGGTAGGTTTATGTAATGATAGGTGTTTAAATTATGATATGAAATCTATAAAATTTTAGTATAATATCATACTTAAGGCTTAGGCTTTTCTAAACATGTTAGCCTTAAGTACTATAATTTCATGTAGTCACACTCCATTAGGAGAAATGTTTTGTAGCTCCCAAGAACAGTTCCTGAAGTATTATTTAAAGATGCAAGGTGTTTTAAAGTTATCAAGGCAAAATTCTCTCTCATATCAATAATTTATACCATATTAACATCTCACTTTTTTGAACTGTGCAATTTAGGAATATGTACTAATTGATATTTATAAATAAATTCATACATAAAAAGTAAAACTTAAAAATGATTTACATTTTACTGTTCAAGGTCAAATTTACCAAGAAGATGAAATTTGGTTAACAGTGTTAAAATTGAGTTTTCTTTTTTAGTTTGTTTTGGGGGCAAGTTGGGCTTGGTTTGTTGTTTTTTGTCTCTGCAGTGCTCGATTTGAACCTGGCACCTCACACGTGATAGGTTAGCGCTCTTCCACCACTGAACCACGCCCTTCCCCGAGTTTTCTTTTTTAATCATAGGTTTTATAATATCCACGTGTTATAAATGTTTTCAGCTTCTCAGAACTTAATGTTAAGAATAGCTGCACCATATATTATCTTGTATAAAATAAGTGATTCATAATAATATTTGTTTTGTATCAATTTAGCAGTATTCATTTATATCTCAGTGTAAGATAAACACACAAAACAAAAATATTCTCAAAAAGCAGTCTAAAATTCAGAAATTTAATAAAGTAGAATTAGCTTTTCCTTCTGTGGGAGGAATGGAGTCAAAGCTCAGGGCATGTAAGGACGCTTCTAGAAGCCATGAGGACATGATACATTATCAGTACAGGTGCGCCGTGGGGCACAGTTATATAGCCATGACTTAGCAGCGGAAAACTACGCATGCGTCAGTGAGGTTAACATGTGAGAATGTAAGCAGGTGATAACAGCCTGTATAAGAATTATGAAATAAAGCCACAGGTGGCTTTTGTGTGCTCTTCTGCATCATGCTGCCTGCTATTGTAGCTGATGTCTTACACACATGCATTCTCTAACCTGGGAACCTCACCTATGAAAATCTTCATTTGGCCCCCTAAACAGGCAGACACCTTGCCTTCCTACTTTATTTTTCATAATTAAACCTTTCCCATATCATATAGCTTTTGACCAATAGCTTTTTGTCCTGTGTGAATGCTACAGTATGGCCCTTGGACCCACCTAGAATAGCATAGCTGTTACTTGAATTTTGGGGAGTGATGGGTGCTGACAGCTAAACCCCCATGAGATTTGCCTTGGGCTAAAAACAGCTTCTTCTGTTACCTATCTCTTCTGAGAGCACAACATCTATTTCAAGATGGGTCATGGAGTGGGCAAAATCTCCATTTCTTGCCTTAATTTGAGACGTCTGTGAAGTCCTCCGTGTGACCCACACCCCACTCTATGGAGGTGCCACAGCTTCAATCCTGCGTCCTCACTTTCCCAGAGCTGGGAGTCCCATGTGTACTCCCCAGCAAGTCACCTGCATAGAATCCTCAGCCCCGGAGTCTGCCTCCTGGGGAAAAAGACAGTTGGTGCCAATAATAGCCAAAGGAAGCACACCCTAAAATGGGGTTTTGGAGGAAGATGAGGTCCTTGGTGGTAGGTGAGTGCTATGGTGCATTCATGTCTTCTGTGCCCTACCCCGTTCTTGTGCTGAAGCTCTAACCTCAAAGTGATTATACTTAGGAAATAGAGTCTCTAGGAGATAATAAGGTTAATGAGCCTATAAGGTGGGGGTCCCAATCAGATAGGATTGGTGGCATATGTGAAAATAAAATGTCTACTTCTCCTTGTACCTCCTCATGTCCTTGTCTTTCTTCTTCTCCTTTCCTTCTTTTCTCCCCATCACATGAGAACAAAGTGAGAAGATGGCCAAAGTCAGGGTCTCCACCACAACTCAACCATGGTGGCAACTTGATCTTAGATTTCTAGGTTCTAGAATTGTGAGAATATAACTACCTATTGTTTAAGCCATGCAGTCTGTGATATTTTGTTATGAAAATCCAAGAAGAGTCTGATAGTAAGTCGTTGACAATTATGCAGTAGTGGGACAATTGTTAAAACTTTTGCCAGTGGTTCCATGGAAATATAAAGATTATGGGGATGAAAAACTCTTTCTGAAGGTCATCAGTGCATTAGAGAAAACAGTAAGATTAGATGGTAATTGGCCACCAATTTAATGTTCAACATGAAAGCCAGACAATGTTCTTGGTAGCAAACAAAAAATATGTAGGATTCTTGTTAAAACAATAGCAAGACCCAGAGATGACTAAATCCTCAAAACTACCAGCTTTGATACTCAAGGTCAATGTCCTGGTTAACAAAGAACAGGATCCTGAGATGTGAGAGAGAAATTTGGATCAAGGATCTAGAAAATCTCAAATTTCTAGATTCTGAATCTTCTCTAAAGTATCTCATTGTTCTCTATACTAACTTACCTTGTTCCCATTTCATGATGCTATGGTATCTGCTTTGCAAGACAATGCATGTGTCTCTAAAGATCTAGTTTCACTTTTCCACTGGTAACAAATAATTATTTTTAGCTCATGACAAAATCCAACCACAAAAGAGCTGAACCTAATGGAGGAAAGAGACCATATCACAAAATCATTGCAAGACCAAATCAAAGCATGTCTCAGATAGCACATAAATCCTTAATATGCTAGGATCAAAGGATTGGGATTTCAAATTAAACAGTGAAAGTTTCTCAGTATGAAAGCAATTTTCAGTGATAGTTTTTAATACTCTAGAAATGATCCTGTTATGAGCTAATAGAAAGTAAGGCACACACTGAATGAATCAAAGCTACCGAAACTGCCTTGAGATGGGAGAATGCAGGCAAAAACTGACAGAAGTGACCAAACTGAGTAAAGGTCCTGCATAAATACTTACTCTACTTGATTATGTTCACTGAGAAGTCCCAAGGTATATGCCATTTACTCCAAAATACAAATGCTCACATTATCTAAGTTCTGAAGGTCAAGACAACCACAGGAGATGCTCAGAACTGGGATTCCTGATAGCAATGCAGGTGCTAGAATCTCTAAGTTGTAGATGCCAAGTGGCTATGTAAAACAGGCACCAAAGTTATGACAGCATGATCAGTGTGGCCATATAAGGTACCTGTGCTACATAAAACTGGAAGTGTTTAATAGAACCTAGAGGAAAGATAGTTTGAATGCTACCAGAATAGTTTTTCAGTCTATATAGTTCGAATATTACAAGACTGTAGGAAAATGCACAGTAGGAAGCCCCATCCCAGGTCCAGATTCACAAAGTGAGTTTTCAGACTCAGAACCCATATACTGAAGGTGATACCAGGTCTTTTGGAAGAAAGACTCATTATAGTACCTCCCTAACAATTGTATAAAGATTTTCTGGTTTCACCCAAAAGAACTACATTCATATACTTGGGTAATCATACACTAGAAAAAAAGAATGCCCAAGCATTACAAATTCTAGTGACATAGAGTCTAAGCTGACATTGACACCTGCGGTCACTAAGTCTCATCCAAGCACTCCTGTGAAAGTGAGGATTTAGAAGCCATGTAGCAAAGCAAATGAAATCGTGACCATGGTCTAACTTCTGATGGTTTCCTGAATTCACTCACTCATCATTTTCTTGGACTCCGAATGTATAATTTGAATGGACATACTTAGTAGTCAGGAGAATCTCCACATTTATTTCTTGACCAGAGGGACTAGAACCATCACAGTAGGAAATGTCACAAGAAAGCTTTGAAAGTCTCTGAAAGAGTCTATCTGTAAAAGCTACTAAGGGAAATAAAAAATACTGCATCCTGGTAGAATGCAGAGAATGGTCTACAGCATGTAAAGATGGTGGTGTTTATCATAGTCCCATTTGCTTCTTCATTCTTGTTGCTGCAGATTTCAAATATACTCTAGGAAATGAGGGTGAACTACTGAGTACTCAACCAAGTAGTTGGTCCAATGATAGCTGCCTTATCAGATGTGATAATTTTAAAGTCCATAATAATATAGCCTTAGGAAGGGGGTATACAGTTATTGAGCTGGTAAGTACATTCATTTTCAGTCCTATTAGGGAAGAGTTAGAAACAGTTTGCCTTCCCATGAAACAGATAAGTATCCATATGTAGTCTCATCCCAGAGCCATGTTAACTTTCCCACCCTGTCGTAATATAGTCCACAGGGACATGTACTGTTTGGATATTCTGCAGATCATCACATTGGTCTACTACATCAAAGACATAATATTAATTGAGCCAGATAAGTAAGAAAAAACAAGTATGTGGGACTTCTTGGCAATCTCCATACATGCTAAGGTGTGGGAAGCATACTGTTGCACTCAGTGGCTCACAAGGGAATGGATTTAACGCAAGACACATAATTCATAGTTTATTTTATAATGTTTGTCAGGGATTTAGCTCAGCAGTGTAAGCACTCAGATGTCAAACACGAGGTCATGAGTTCAATGCCCGGTACAAAAAAAAAGTATTTTATAATGTTTACCCCCCCCAAAAAAATTCAAATGCAGAAGAGTGCAAGAGATTTGTTCATGTGCTGAGACTCAAATGCACAAGAGTGCAAGAGATTTGTTCATGTGCTTGGACTCCAAATGTATAATTTGAATGGACATACTTATTAGTCAGGAGAATCTCCACATTTATTCCTTGACCCCAAGAATCTATTTCTAGACCTGAAGAATCTAACCAAGGGCCTGGATCCTACGGCAATGACCTCCACAAGTCTGTATCAAGGATCTGCACTGGGAAGGCCCAAAAGTCTGTAGTGGAAGCTAGAAAGTCTGAGCCAGTGGAGTGAAGGATCTGTTCCAGCAGGCTGAGGGATCTGCACTGAAGCCAGGAAGTCATGCTCAGGAAATACTAGAGCTGGCAGGAAGAGAACAGCAGCCATTCTTGGTGACAGCAAAGACTCAAGCTCCTCCTCCCATGAGAACAGCAGAGTTTGAATCATGAAAACCAGCCTCCACAAACTTCTCCAGGAAACTTGACAGCATACAATCTTCCCCTCCTGTTTTCCTTTTGTTATTTTGACAACAATCCTCAGGTGGGTCTTCTACACTTAGAACCACACTGACTCATTTCAGCTAGATGTTCTGACTTAAACTGATGATTAATTAATCCACCATACAAACCCTACAAAAATTCAGTGGTCAGTAATATCAGTAAAGATTTAGACATTGGTGAGATGTCTTGAAGCAGAGAAAACATTATTGCCTCTTTCACCTCTCACTCCAAAGAGGGAGACATAATACATGGGAGGCTTCTATGCACTTGCAAGTACTGTATTCCCTTAAGGAAAACTGTTCCTTTATCAAATGACATAGGAGACTGCCAGCCTTGAGTAGAACCCTAGCAGGAGAGCTTTGTGGCAGGTTGAGGTTACTGTGCAAGTGGCCCTGCCGCTAGGACAGTAAGAGCTGTGGTATTACACAGAGCAGATTATATTATAACCGAGATAATTGTGGCAGAGAAGGTGCTCTACAATGATGAACCACAGAAAAAAGAACCACAGTAGAGTCATCTTTGTCTGGTGCAAAGATATGCCATCTGCATCAGAAAACTATGCCCTGCGCGCTGGCTTGCTGCTACTCTTGTAGGATGATGATAAGACAAAAAGTAACTCTGGGACCAGAATTCTCCTTAGTTTAAGTTATGTCAAATGTCCTAAGACATAAGATGAGACAAGCCCAGCGATAATATCATGTAATATGGATGTGGTGCATCTAGCATTGGCCTGGGTCATCAAGTACTCCAGTGCTTGCACAACCGCCTCATGGCCAGTATGGGTATGATGGCAGGGAAGGAGGTTAAGCATAAACTCAATGTCATAGGCTCCCAATCATCAAAACCAATTTAGCTACCACTATTGTGGGACACCCAAACTTCCAGTGACAGAAACAAACACTGAGTGTCCAATGTGGCAACATCTCTAAGGAGATTAACTAACCACTGCTGGTTATGTTGGGCTTTTTCTACTTTAGAAGGAACAGCAGTTTATCTTTGCTGGCATTAACACATCCTGGGTACTGTTTTGCTCCCAGGGCCTCAATTGGCACCATTATGAGAGTGCCATTTGATTCACCAATACAAGGTCATGTAAAATAACACCAAGGAATCTGTTTTACAGCACAGAAAGGACCACGATGAACATATGATGATGGATCCACTAATCATAACACTTACTGCATTTTAGCGAAGATGCTGACAAGGTGAATCCAAGGGAAGGATGATTTCAAAGAGAAGCTGAGTTTCTGCCTTTGAAAACAATGTAGCACTGAGGGGGGATCTGTGCTCCAGGATAGAGTATGAATGACCAGTAACTGGGATTATGTTCCAGTAGGAAGAATATTTGGCTCTAAGAAAGAAAAAAAATGTTACAATCAGCCCTGACTCTTTCCACTGCTCCACTTGGGTAATTTATACTTTCTGCTCCTGCAACTGTGAGTACTGAACATCTAGAAGTCCTGAACCTCAGAGTGTGAAGTATTCCAACAGAGGTCACAGAAAGGGAGTGTGGAACAGATTTATGACTGGCATCTGGTGACTTTGCTCTCCTTGGGCTATCTGCCATGTGTAGTAAGTCCTAAGGTGATGTAGTTCTCATCCACTGAGGGTGATGATGAGAGAGGGACTCAGCGATGAACCCTCTTTATCCAACCCTCCTGACATGTGAAATAAGGTGCGTATCCATCCTGAGGAGAAGACTAGGTGACAAACAGAAGACCCTCTACAGTATACTGCTTGTACCATTTGGATGCATTAACTTGATGGACATTTCACCCTACCTAGGAAGAACTCTCTGAAAATTCTGGTTGGTTTTATTCCGGAAAAAAAAATAACAGAAAACTAGTGACACAGATGGAAGTTCCTAATGTTGCAGCTAATATGTCAGCAACTAACAGGCATCATTTCATTCCATTGTTTCTGAGAGCAAACTCCAGTGTGCTTGCAAATATCTCTATCAGAACCTCATTCCCAGAGTTTACGCTCTTTAACATCTTGATTTCCTCTTTCCTCAGAAAGCCATTAAAGAATTTATGAAGAATGCAGTGCTCACCAATTATCCTACAGAAAGTATGTTGACTTACTTGAAAACAAAATGTAATGTGATCTGTCCTTTTTTAGTTTTGATATTCATTTTCAGATTTTAGGGTAGGTTTCCCTGTCTAAAATTTACTTAGAGAATTAAGTTAATAATGTAAGTTTTGAGGGGGACATACATGCAAAAATAAGAAAGTTGCTTTTAATTATTTTGCTAGGGCTGTCCTAATAAGTACTGCAAACTGAATGGCCTAAACCATAGAAAGGTACTCTCCCAGAGTCTGAACTAGAGTTTAGCACCTGAGATAAAGATGTTGGCAGGGTTAGTCTCTTCTGAGGGCTAAAAGGGAGAATCTGTTCCAGGTCACTTTTGTAGCTTTTGTTAGCTTGTTATAACTTTCCACATCCCCTGGCTTCCAATGCATAGACTTCATCACTGTCTTATCTCTATGTGGAGTACTTCTTGTGTGTGTCTGTGATCTAATTTCCCCTTTATATGTGAATACCAGTCATATTGGATTGGTAGCCCATTGTACTCTACTTTGATCCCAACTTAATTTGAATAATGCACATACAGTGACCCTGTTTCCAAATAAAATCCAATTCTAAAGTAATGGGGATTAGGAATTCAGCAAATGCATTTGGAGGGACACACTTCAACTCATGGTGCTGAACTTCATTGGTGGCAGTTATAATTTTTAGGGAATTGAACTGGTAGAAAACACATAGTGTAGAAGTGATAACTTTGGGATTTTTTTAAAATGGGAAACTTAGATTACAATTTCGAAGAGAAATTACTGTCTATCCACTTGCTGTGTGGGAAAGGATTTCCTCCAGTGGCTGCATCTCAGATGAAGAAGCAGAAAGCCCTGGACTCCTTGTACCTGTGTCTTTGCTCCACCTAAAAATTTTATGGCACAAAGTGAAGAAAAAGAATGAAATGTCCTCTCTGCATGAGTCCATAGTAACTAGTTACAACTAATCTTCTGGAGAAAGGGAATTCATTCTAACAATTAGAATTATGGGCACAAGTTCTGGAAGATGAAAACTCTTGTCATCCTGTTTGGTTCACTGGCTCTGAAAGGCCTACATGCCATTACATTGCCAAAGCGAACATCTGCATTTGAGTTGGTGCATGCCTTTGGTGTTGGCATTGGCCCTATGACCACAGTGCTTTCTATTGCAGCTATTTTAGTGGCTTGGCTCTTTTGTATTCCCTTAGGTCTTATGGTGGAGCAAGAGGACACCCACAGTGGAAGCCAAGAGAGGCATCCTAATGAATGGCATATTATAGACTTTTTGAGTTTGATTTGCATTGTTTCATAGCATTGCTGGCTAAATTCCTATTACTGAAGGATTAAGTTAAATCAAGCATAAAAGTGATGTGGTGTCTTTTCTTTTAGGAAATTGGTCACAAAATACGTTTGTCCCAACTAAAGCTCCCTTTTTGTGTGAGTTACTAAAAGAAAGTTGAATATCATATATGAATATGAAGCCTGTTCGGTGTATCAGTACTTTAGAACTGGAATTAGTCAGACTCTTAGGAGCGGGAGAAACTGACCCTTGACCTGCCTGGTACCATCCCTCTGTGGTAGATCCTCAGCCAGACTGCTGACTGTAAGAAGCTAGTCAACATTTGCAGTTGAGGGACCCGCTCTGACACTGGTCTCATCAAACACAGGTTTCAGGGAACTGGGGGAATTCTGACACAAACACAGAAAACATGCTTCAGTCCAAAAGCATCAGAGTAAGAGATGAACCAAGCACTGAGCAAACAGAAACACCTTTTGCAATGTCTCCTGCCTGATTACAAATGTGGGTGCTGAGGAGAGTCGCCAGGAGCGGATTCCACATCTCAAGGTTCTCTGTGGAGAAGGCGGGGCACCAGGTCAGGAGGAGCCGGTAACTAATGCCACCAAAGACTCAGGAGGTCCCATTTCAGCTGCTCCATCTGGGAGATGTTGCCAGCCGCATTCACGCTCCGGGGCACAGCCGTGGTGTGCAGTCCGTTAGTGACGGGCACAAGTGCTGGCTCGAACCCTTTGCTGTGAAGTGTATGTTTCTTTTGTGGGGATTAGCACTCAGATTACCTGAGGCTTCCATCATGAATCAAATGAAGGACTAAGGATGGTGAGTAACCAGTTCCTAGAGATTACAGTGATGGCTCTAACACCAGGTCAGCACGTGGGAGCCGTGCGTGGGTAACCTCAGGCACGGGCAGACGGAGCTGGCTATTGTGAGAAAGAAGTCTGTGAAAACATCGGGAATGATGGCTGAAGTGGCAAGCTATTAACTACTGTAGATGCCCACATGGATGATGGTGAGGAAGAATTATAGCCACCTCTCGGGCTGCAGGAAACATTAGTGGGTGGGCAGCAGTGCTGGAATGGAAGGAACAGAAACTCGGTGTGGGCTCATAGATTCAATTCCTGAACCTGTCACTTGCTGCTGCGGAGGTAGTAGGCAAGTTACTTAACCTTTTAAAAAAATTACCTATAAATAGCTATACACAAATGTGAATTATGATATCTCATGTGATGTTTTTATTATGAGTATGTATCTCATAGACGTAGTTTTTTATTATGAATACATAGGTAGATTGATATAATCAGTGAATGAACCGTACATACATGAATACATGTACTATGTTTATCTGTATATCTGTAATTTATGGATCACCTACTGTGCATTAAACAAATGTTTATTGTGTATCTCCTATGAACAAGTAAATTTTAATGCTTGATGAGTATTTGGAGCTTATATTCCAGTGAGTGGAAAAAAAAAAGACAAATGAGCACATAAATAAAGAAGCCATTTTCTTGTGGAAAGGAGACACCATGCCATATCATATAGCTTGTGAGAAGACCTACAATCGAAATCTAAAAGGGCAGCATGTTAGGGAATTAAAATGCTGTTCTGGATTACTAAAATAGTATTCCAGTTCCATTTTGTTGGCATCTCTGTTGTAGTTGTAGTGAGCGCTCACTTTGGCCATAGAGAAATGGAAGTTCTCTAAGTTAGCTTTCAAGGGGCAGGTTTAAAACTGGGTAGTCAGTTAGAGCTGGGTGAGTTATGCTGAACATACCCTGGAGGCCTGTAAGCAAGGGATATTTCCAACCTACACTGATGTACATTTCCTCTGCTTCTCTTCTCTAAGGAACGTTGTTTGCTACATAGCACAGCATTTTGAATCATGCCATCCAGCAATGAAATATTAGCTTAAATTTTTGCTGTGTATAGTTCTCATCACTGCTGCACAACGGAAAAAAGATACAAATGTTTTAGGATGGTCATAGTGCTCAGTTAAAAATATACACAGACCTCTCTAGCACTCTTGAGCGGGACATGTCTATCACAGGGAACCAAGACTCAGGTCAAGAGTTAAGACATTGAATAATGGCTTTAGGCAAGCATCTTTGAGCAGGGAAGGAAGACCACATCTTCAGATTTATTCTTTTACATCTTTCCTGTTAAATATTTTATTACTCGTCATAGTGTGCATGATTTAAGTAAAGGACAAAAATTAGGGTTGTGTTGGAGAAAACATTCCAATAGAGACAGAAAACTAAGCCATAAAAATCTTGATTTGAGCTACATTTGAAGCATGTCATTGTCTATTTTCATTGTAAAATGTTTTTAAATTATGTGAAATGTACATCTCCCTTGGGCCCACAGGGAGAACACAGCTAAAAGATAAAATGGTGCTGAATAGAACCCTAACATTATACAGGCAATAGCCAGATTCATGCACACATCTTCATAGTGAGTTTTTCCAATTTTCCACCTTACTCTCTTCATGAGGAGTCATATAGATGTAGCCCACTCATGTCAGGCATGAGTTAGATAAAAACAAATCCTTCATGGATGGAAAAGGATGGATATTGGGACAGCAGACACACACACACACGCACACACACACACACAGAGGCTTTCTCACTTTTTACTGTTTCATCCTCTATTCATGTGAATTCCAACGAAACTCCTCTACTCCAGGTGCTTCCTAAGCCTCTGTTTAACCTATCTTACTTCTGCTAGCTTTAAGTGTCTCTCCTTTTCTCATATTGTTGCTTCCAGTTAGAAATCCCTTCTCATCAGGATTTCCCACCTATTTCAGGACTGAATGTTTGTCAGGTCTTCCCAGCTTGAAAATTTTCCCTGGACATAGGAAATACTATCAGATTTCAACAAGATTTCTCTGACACCACTGTGTCCTATGGATTGTATTTTTAGAATTTGGTATTTCCCTGAACCGTCAAGACAACCCTTGACTTACCAAATTGTTTGCACTTCACACAGGAGGAAACTGAATCGCAGAATGGTTGTAGACCTCTCTAAAGTTAACCAGCTGGTAGGTGGTGCAGTGATGAATGGAGATTTGCTGTCCACTAGCACAGCATCAGACCATCACTGACTACACTCAGTCTTCTTTCCTTTGTGAGGCTCAGTCATAGGGTGACAAATGTAGGATAAGGACAATATCTGGGAATTATCCTTCTGATCCTTCTTAATCAGCCTGTGCAGAATCAACTCATTGAGCGTAGTACAAGTTTTGGGAAGTAGCATTTTGGTGAAACTTTAATGGAGAGCTTTTTCACACAGGACTGTTCCAAGAGCCACTCTTTACAGCAGCTAATTAATCCTCTTGAGGCAATTACCCAGCCACCAGCAATGGTCTTCTGCAGGCCCATGCCCCTAGGCACAGTCTGTGTTAAATAAGCAGCAGAGGAACCTTGAAGTGGCAGGTTTGCAGCCACTCCTTCCTGAGGTCAGCACTTCAGGCGCTCCACGTTCTGGGCCCAGCAGCACAGCATCATGCACAGGTGGGTGTCCTGTAAGTGATTTTTAATGATGGTGGTGCCGATGATGTATGAAGGTCTGTTTATACTTGCAGAGAGGGTCGTGTATTTTAACAAGAAGGACTTTTGATTGGCATTTCAAAGAGGCCAGTGTTGTTGGAAAATGTCAGCACCCTGCATAGGAGGGCACTTCCTAAGTGTTAAGGGATTGGGTCTGCTAAGGGGATTAGGGTAATTGTTTTGGAGTGAATGGCAGGCTCAGTGGAGGTGACCTGAAGTCATTTTAATGGGCTTCGCAGAACTCATGGTGACAACTCAAGCTAGTGGATTAAGATGCTCTGATGGAAATTCCCCATCTCTGCTCAGCACTGGTTCCACTGGGATACTGGCTGCCTATTGTATTTCTATGCCTGGTAGGGTGACTCAGTTTCTGGACTTGAGCAAAGAAATACTGATCAAAGGAACTGCCACCCCACCATGTGGCATAGGACTCTTTTGCCTCCAAAGATGAAAGGTGCCTATTTCCAAGGCACTCCTCATTTGAGGAGAAACTTTTAATTCATGCCAGTTCAAGATCAATCAGGGATGAAGCCAAACACTGACAAAACTGAAAGTTCTACAGATGAAGGTAAAGAAGGAAAACTTCTTTCTCATAAGTAAGCACAAGATTGGGTTGCTATAAGTTCATACTGCCTCAAGTCTATAAGCTTTAAAAATAAGAGATAAATTTCTGAATGAATTCATATGTAGATCCAAAAGCTAAAAAGAATAGTTGTTTGTAATATCTAAGTAGTTATATCTATCTGCAATATTTTTACTTGAGAGAAAGAGAAAAATTTAAAGTACTGGTTGACCCAGCCAACAATGATTGAATCCAGGTATCTTGTTGTCCAAAGGCTGGGATGCTACCATTTCCCTTTATCTTTGCATACTTTAGCTTTAAGCCAATTTGAATTTCTTTGTTCATGAAAGCATTCCATCACTGTAAATATCACTTCTACCTTCAGTGAACTATAAGACTGTATTGTGGAAACAAAAACTGGCTTTTGCCACAAGTTTATTTCATCATGAAGATAGGAGCATACTTAACCATTGTTTGATAATTTCAGACTTTACAGTGTTGTGTGCTGGAATGGGGCAATAATGCACTGAATGGTTATGATTTATCAAAACCAGATGCTCTTCAACACAATGGCTAGAGCAAAAGAAGAGGGAGAGATGGAGCAAGCAGGGTAACATGTCAGCCTTGTTACCAGGGAGCATACCAGTTTTGCTGCAATGTGAGATTTGCACCTGCAGCAAACAAACTTTGGGTTTCTCTAGAATGCAAATTGAGGAACTGTATACACGAATGGCTCTCAGCCTGGAAATTCCATCCCTTCCCACATTGGTTTTGTAAATGGCGACTTAACACCCACACTACGTTTCTGGCCTGGGCTGCCCATAGTCATTTCAGTTCTTTCAGCGACTGGACAGTAATTGCTTAGATGCTTTCCTTTTTTAGATTAATGCTTAAGTGTGCTTTATTTATGGAGCATAACTAGTCCAAGATAGCTCTTCTTTAGATTAAAAAAAACTGCAATAAAATTTACTGTTTCTCCATGCAAGATTATTTTCCTGTAGATACATTTATCTCTGAAACTCCTCAGTCAGGATTCTCGAAGGGCCAAGAAGAGTGGTGAGGATTTTGATGAAATAGGTCACAACTTTGAAATATTCTTTTTCTACAATAGAAGCAGAAACACCGAAGAGTTTTTACAAGTTGAAATTCCTGCAATTCAACTCAGGTCTACTGAATCAAAAGCCCTAGTGCTAGTTCAAGAATCTTTCACACGCAGAAACCTGATAAGCACTTTTGTAAGTGAACTTCTATCACATGCTACCAGAGGCATTTACTAGACCCATTATAATATCTTGAGTAGGTCTCAAGCTTATAAGAAATTCTCTAAAGTGTTGGTTTCCTATGGTTTTATCTAATTCCAAAAAGATGGATTATTGTCCAAGTGCCTTATTTCAAACAGAAACAAGGAAAATCTTTTTTTATGAACCATTCTCCCTGTCTTTGCTCTCTTCATCTTTTCTCTTCTCTTAAAACTTTCCTGGCTTCAGTTACAAACATATGTGACATACTGGGGAAGATAGAGGGTAAAATGCCAGATAACAATAAAACATCAAGGTGAGCCAACCTCATTTTGGGGATTTATAGAAAGTCTGAGATAGAAAAATTAATTTACAGGTGGGTTCACCAGGGGAAGAATGGTACACTGCAAAGCTCTTAGGGAGACCATAGAAAAGATGGAAAGTGGAATTCTGAAGAAGGCAATAGATATGATTTATGAAGGAGGGCAAATGTCAATGAACTGCAGATACAGAGATATGCAAATCTGACACAAAATACAACCCATCCATCTATCCTGGTAGGGATGTTATGTGAAGAACAAAAAAGTTTAGAGAACTTTCTTTGGTTTATACATGAGCCAAAGAAGTGATTATTTACCTTCTATCTCCAGCAAGACTGAATCATAGCTTTATTCAAAACCTCCATTATGATACCCTTTGTGATAAAAGTAAAAAGAAACACACCTGGGGAATTTTCATTATCACAAAGTTATTTAGCATATTTTAAATTAAGCTCACTTTTATGGTTAGTTTACACATAATATGTAAATGTGTCTGCAAGGAATCAAATGTTTTGTTTTAAACCTACCCTAAGATGTGACACAGCATAGTGGGATGGGACATCCTAAGTCCTCTTGTCCTCTTGTCTTCCTCCAGTCTACTTTCTAGCTACAATGTTTTTGTTAGATTTTATTAAACAAAGAAGTTCATTTAGATTAAGACTTTGTACTTAGAAACCCAAAATCAGAGGGCATAAAAACTGCTTCATGATAAAGAGCTCAATAGAAGTAAATGGCGGCGTAAGTGCCTGCTTGGCAAATGCGAGGTCATGAGTTCGATCCCTCACACACACACACACACACACACACACACACACACACACACAGTAAATGATTGTTAACTAGAAAGCCAGAGCCCAGAGAATATGAATTTTAGGGAGAGGAATGGAATGCACAGGTGTGTGACGTGAGTTGTTGGAGGAAGACAGGCCTCACATAAGTGCCATGGAATGGGCAAAGGTGCTGTGAGAGTCAAAAGTATCTCTAGATAAAAAAGGAGAGGAGGTAGCATCCATTGAAGAAACATCAAAGATGTATATACCTTTTTTTTTCTTTTTGATAATGATAATTCCTCAGCATGAATGTGATTATGGGGTTAGAGAAATGAGTAAAATAGACGCAGAAACTGAGGCAGGAGCAAGTTGGCTACATGTGTGGTGTGATACATGGAAAGAACCAATGATAGGAGACCACGGTCAGGGGCTATTCTGCCTGCAGGTGACTATTATTTCCTCTACATTAAATCAGCACCGGCGGGTTATTTTGGGGGGAAGTCTAGTCCAAGTCCTCTAATTTGTCTTATACTAGAGAAAAGAAAATAATTGACCTCATTCATCTGTTTTTGTTCTGGGAGAACAAATTTCATGTACTCTTTTTCTTTGGCAGGGTTAGTTCTAATTACTCATGTCCAGGGGAACTGAATTTCCTAGAGAAGACCATCAGGAAAGTAGCACACATTTGCAAACTCTGGTCATAAAACTTTTCCCCAAGTGGAAAATTCGTAGAATCATATATTCTTTTCTTCCTGTCACCTCTTCTGTCCCTCCGGTTTCTGGTTCTTGGTTGTACACCAAGGACATTAGGGGTGTGAGAGTAACATGGTTATAAAATATTTAGCTCCAGGAGCGGCAGATTTGGCTTCTGTGATCCTGCTAATTGGGTGGGTGCCTGCCATCTCCCTCACAGATCCATCCCCGAGGGCGTCAGAACACGCACGGAGACAGGTTCAGGAATTGATTCTAAAAGTAAATTTACTGTCTCGTGTGAAAATCAGCCTCATTATTTTAGATCTGGGATTGAATTTTGTCAATGTGCATGAGATGAGAGAATAAATGGGGCCTTTGCTGAACAGGAAAGAGCATATCATGTCCATATGGATTAAAATTTATACTAAAAAACACAAACTCTGTGCAGGCCAACAAACAAAACCAAGAAAATCTCACATATAAAGCTGCAGATCACAACCTTTGAGACAATAATTTATCATTGCTACCTTAAAGTCATGTTTTATATTTAATAAATGCCATTCTGAACTTAAGCTGCAAGTCAAGTTTGGATTTAGGGATATTTTGATATCTACCTTTTGTGCAATGTTACATTGTTAAACTACTACTAATTGAAAGACAAGTAAAGAAGCATAGATAAAGCTTAAATTTATCAGTCTATATACCACTGTGTTCATTTGACTTATATGCAACTTTATATGCATGTATAGTATGTATATGTAATTGCTCCTTGATACAATATTCTGAGGTGGTACCAGCAAAGTAAAATGAGTTTCAAAAATATTCTAAGGCACACACTATACCACACTATTGGAAGGCAGGGTTTGTATGAGATCATTATTGTTATGGTCATTACTAATATTATTTCCTAATTTGTGGCAATATATCAAGGACATAGAAAAGATACCTTTAACAAATGCTGAATTTAAAAAATCAACATTGTTCTGTTGTTTTCTACCTTCTTCAACACCTTATATTTCAAACAAAGTAATCAATGACCAATATACTAGGATAGCAGGGTGATATGTCTGTGTCTAAATCAAGAGATAAAGAAAAATAACTCTCCTCCCTTAGAATCATCAATAGACAATGTCTTGGTAATTTTGTAATCTGTTTATGCCTCATTGAAATAATACATTATAGGACTGTAGCGTAACCTAAGAGACAAATATGTAGTAAATCTGAACCAGATAAACCTTAATAGTGTAAATGAAACCTTTAAATTGTGTGAACCACGCACAGCCTTGCAACTCTTTACATGTGCAAAGAATTGAATGAAGACATATGGTCACCATCAACTTGGTTATTTAATTCTGAGATGACACACATATTAATCTAACTGAAAGGGGAAGCTACTATATAGCTGGTTGTAATTAGCCAACCACAAATTTCTATAACCACTTCAGTTTAAACCAAAAGCCAAAATGCCATTTCATGATTACCCCATCCCACCCAGATTTGCATTTCTTGATGAATTCCCAAGGTTAGGATATGAGCCATACTGTAAAACCAACCCTCAATTACACCTTTTTAGAGGGGAAGATTAGTGGCAGGTGGTGCCTGCTATAAAAGCCTCATTAAAACACCTTCTGGTGGAGTTTCACAAAAGGAAGCCACCAGATGGAGACCCATCTCCACATGGTAGTCTTACCTCAAATGAGAGTTTCACCTGACACTTTGGGGACAGACAATTTTTTTCTCACCTAACAAGCCACTGAGGTTCAAAAGACGATCTATTAGGATTAATCGTACTTGATCACTAATCCATTGTAATGCCATATGCTGGGAGCGTTGTTCACTGTTAAGCCTGGAGCCAGGTAGAGCCCCTCTGGTAATGTAAACCAGCCCATTTTCCTGCAGCTAATATAATTTCACCTCCTCCCAAACCCCACATGCCAGGAATGATGCTTAACTCTTCCTACACTGTCTCTGATGCATTTTTGAATGGTAGCAAATCTGATCTCAAAGGTAATGATGCTGAAACCTGCTGACTAATTGGAAAATGATTTTCCTGGTGTTGCTTGTTTAGTGAGGTGAATGGA
Organism: Dolichotis patagonum; assembly: GCA_004027295.1. NCBI lineage: Eukaryota > Metazoa > Chordata > Mammalia > Rodentia > Caviidae > Dolichotis > Dolichotis patagonum. The sequence goes on from PVJX010001549.1 coordinate 102,386, forward strand.
TAGAAGGTATTTATTCCATTGTGCACGAATTCAAAGACTTAGCCCTGGCCTTCTCCTCACAGCTTGATATTACTCATCTGCTTCTTTTCCCTAAATGTGTTTGTGGATCTGTGATTTACTGGATTGGAACAATTGGCCAGCTGGGCAGTGAGAGTGAAATTTACGTTTCATAGAGGAGATTCTGTCACCTTATGCAGTCCTTGAGGTGGCAATTTTTTTTAAAATTCTTTGCCTTTGGTATGGGTCCAAACTATTATGTGCTGAACTGTATAATTGTGTAACATGTGTTCACTCTCTGTCTCTCTTTCTCTCTGTCTCTCTCTCCCTCTGTGTCTGTCTCCATACATATATATATATATATATGCATATATATATATATATATATATATATATTTCTCTTGTGTATGTTTCGTGTTAAGCTACTTACAAAGCACCACACACTAAGTCACTTTCTAAGAGAAAGATGGCCTTTCTTGCTCAAGGCCCCATGTTTATGAGTTGCTCACAAAACGATAATCATCCACATATGGCCACATGAGCCCCACACATTTTTCTCCGCTACTGGGTCCCAATATGAGGAGTTAAGTGGAAGAACTTTCCAAATTTTCTGCAATATTATGACCACTTGCTTCCAACTATACAGACTGCTAGAGGGAATAAAGTAGATAATCCATTTGCAGTGCATAGGAATAGATCCTGAATAGAATTTTCAAATACCAATAGTTGTCTGAAGATGATACTTCATAGTTAGCAAATGGAGCTTGGCCTCTTGTTGCATACTGTGTCCTGTGCTTCAAACTGCTCACCCAAATACCTTGTAGAGAGAGTTATCATGATTATAAGATCTACCAGTGTTTTGAAAATGTGATCCTTATAATCATGAAATCATTGGGCTGGAGCGGGGTAGCAAAGACTTATTAAAATGTCGATGTCTAGGCTTTAGCACAGATTGCTGAATTAGAATCTTTGGGGGTAGAATCTGTGGTTAAATCTCCAGCTAATTCAAACAGGCGCACACTACAGTCTAAAGTCTCATGGAAAGGACACCTGATCCCACTGCCTACTCTAAAAGCAAGCCAAGTCCCTCAGACCACTGTGCTCTTCTCTACTTATACCAAAGGCTGTGTGACACTGGTCAGGCAAGGAAGGGAATGGAAAAAATAAACACTGTTTGTTTTCTGGATCAAATTTGTAACTATTCAAGGTTGCTATGTGTGTTTTGTATTATCCAAATAGTATATCTAATATGTCCCATACTGCACATGTTTACAAACCCTTAAAAAATCTTAAGTTTCTAATGACACACATAAATCACTCTAGCCTTGTTATTATAGTTTATGTAGTCACCAGACACCAAAGATAAAAATATAACCCCAGCGTACTGCAGCTGGAAAAGTTTATTTTGTCATACATAAAAATAGCTGACTTTGGCCAAACAAGAGGGAGCCTCCTAAGATATGTTTTGTGAGAGAGAGAGAGAAAGAGAGAGAGAGACAGAGAGAGAGAGAGAGAGAGAGAGAGAGAGAGAGAGAGAAAAGGGGAGGAAAGAAAGGGAAAAGAAGAGAAGGGAAGGGAATGGAAGAGAGAAGAGAAGAGAACTCAGTAGCAAGTAGTTATAATGAATCAGAGTCCAGGTTTTCCCTGTAATTATGTGCAGAAGATATTCTCTATTTGATGCAATTACCTTTATGAAACAGCCATTCCTAGTTACATTAATGTCTTTTCTTGTTAATAAAACTGATTTTTACTTTGCAATATTAAGTAACATAAGATGTCAATATTTTTCACACATTTTGGTAATCCAATTTACGGGAGACAGAATGAGGCTCACTCTAATCTCAGACAACAGAAACCAACCCCATCTCTCAGCACCCCACCTTTAAATCCCATCTACCTTGGACGTACATATGCTCAATGCTTTACTGAAAGAGAACCAAACCCAGGAGGAATGAAAAGCAGGCAACAGAAACAGCACTCAGAAGGACAAATGAAAGAGGGTTTCCTCTAACCTGGCCCTGGGGCTCCACCTAACCATCAAGAACAACAGGGGTTCTCTGTTTGAATGCAGGAGAACAGACCACAGCAAAATGAAAAGTGCATGAGATCAATGGCTTCCGGAAGACCAGGAAGCAGCTGCGTACACAGGACAGCCATGGTTCCCTGTTGGGGTCACCATATTCCTGGTACACAAGGGAGCCTGCAGAGGATAGAGGATTATTCCCAGGTCAGGTGCCTCATTCTCCTAGACAGCCAGAGTCACTGAAGCAGCATCCTCTCTCTTGAAAATTTCTGGGGTAAGGTATGGGGAAGTTGTCTAAGGCTCTACATTGACCAAGTGACCAGTGGGGGAAAAGAAAATCCTGAAGACTAGTATTGACTTCCTAAATATCATTCCTATCCCAAAGCAGGCAAGGCCTAGAAAATTTGGTTACTCTTGAAAAGCTAAAACATTTAAATGTGGTCTGTTTCTTTCTGAGTCTTTTATTGGATAATGGTATACTCTTCTTGTCCATCTCTTTTCCACTCTGATTGGTCTGCCAGTTACAGGAGAGAAAAATTATCCCTGCCAGGATGATGTTCAAGAAAAAAGGTGCCCCAGAGACTCTAAGGAAGTCCTGTGCATGGGGAGCGTCCCCAGAATTGTGTGTGACTTGAGAAACACAAAAGATCCTCAATTTTTAAATTTTATCTTTTCATACTATTTCTCTGATAATAATTTATTGGCACAAAATAGTACACTACCCACAGGCATCACAGCATAATTCAAAGCTTTTAGTATAAAACAGTGCTCTGCCTCGGTAAGGAAAGAATTAAGATAATTCTTACAAGACAATAGTTACTGTTATCTTTCCTTTAGACACTGTGTAGAACTGAGTCAAGTCTGAACTTTTCTTGCATGCTTCCCTCATTCTGCTCTTCTTTGGTTGTTATTTCTTCATTTTATTTTCCTTCTTTTGCTTCCCACAGTTTCTCTGGTTATATCCGGATGATGCTGCATATTCTTCCATTTACACTTTGCTGTTTATGGCTGACCATGTGTCACTGTCATCCTCTGTAAGATTAGTCTTCTTGACATTGTCCGGTTTTCCCCCAATCCTTAGTAATTTCTAACACCAATAGAAAGTTTCATGTTTTCTAAGAATAAACAATACTTACACTTTACTTCCTCATAGCTATTTGCTGTCCACACGTCTGTGTATTAGGGCAAAGTGAGCACATAATTTTGTTAGCATTCAGGATTCTAAAGTGAAGAGAGATGGTCATGACAGTCAAAGAGTGATCCTCCAAGTCTTTCCATGCTCCTTAGTCTGTGTCTCAACATAAATAGATTTTTCTTCTATCATGCATTTGCTTATAGGGCTTTAATTTTTCTCTGTTTAGCTAAGGTTTCCCCCAAAGAAGATATGAGAGCTCCAATTAGAACAAGCAAAAAGAGAGAAGGGCAGAATTAGGTGCCAGAACCCCCAGCAACTGTTCTCACAAGATTCAGGCAACCTAATTTCTTCTCATTTAACTAATAGAAGGCTGGGGAGTGACCTTTGCAGGCGAGCGGGCAGGAGCCGAGACACACTTCCCAAAATGAGCGAGGATGTATATCTGTTTACTACACAGCATGCCAGCCTGGAGCTAATGACATTAATCCCCCTACTGTGTTTCATTAGGTGACAGACAGGGAGCCACACTTTGGAGGGAATAGACTGCTACTCCCCCCAGCCAGCTGTGAAGAGGAGTCACTCCAGGACCAGTGCCGCCTTCCCTCATTTGCTTTTCTTCCTCTATTATCCCTGACATGTTCACTGAACTACAGGCTGCATATGTTTAAAAATAATTAAACGTGCTCCAAACAAATAGGCAATGTTTCCACGATCCCTGCAATGAGTGTTCTGTATGTTTTGACAGATTTTTCTGTTCGTTGGATTCGTCAAGCAGACTGGCTCTTTGCTGTTATTGCCGATAACCCTACAAATAAGCCCCAGGGCGGGCTTGCTTGCCCTGCACCTTCCCAAGCCCTGACCTTGGACAGAGAGAGCTTCCAGCCTGAGGGTCTCAAGTCCTTGGGCAAATCTGCTTCTGGGGTCCCAGGGCAACATGTCCTGCAAATGGAGCCACTAGACAAAAGACAATAGGAGCAAAAATAAATTTGGGGTTTTATTATGGATGGCAAAGACAATAAAACTCAACTACATGAGAAAGCAAAAAGACTACTATGAAACATAGGGAGCATCTTCACCTAGAAGATGGAGGATGAAGGAGAAAAAAGACATAGCTAATAAAGCTACATAAAAATACAGCAGAAAAAATTAAAATACAACTAAGAAACAAATTAGAGAGAAAAGAGATGTAGTGAATTTATACACCAAAAATATGCTAAAAATAAGAGAAGTCTAATTGTTTCTCTAAAAGACACAAAAATCCTTTTCATACAAAGGACACATTGGGATGGGATTAACAAAGCCATCAACAATATTCATTCAGTAACAGATTGATGAATCCATGAGAGGTTCTGTGTCATTCATGATAGGGTTACTGCATCTTGTAAAAGCAGAATTATGTGGAGTGAGACGTATATAAATATAAGTATCTGGGCAGTCAGGGAGGCAAGGGTGTAGAGAGGAGAAACAAACAATACATTTTGGTTTTGCAAACAGCTCTGATGATCTGGTTGAATCCAGGGACAGCTTTTGGAGAATCCAGAGAAATGGATGTACTTTAAGCCCTTTAGGCAATATGCTCAACTGTGATTTGAATCAATATTGACAGCACTTAATGTGCAAAGACATTAATTTACCCATTGACTGCTCTGACAGTCAATGGTGCCCAAGGTAGTCTTAATATCATATGAATTTTAAAGAGCCAACAGTATCCAGCTGGAAAGTTCAGTTTCTCCTCAAGGAAGAATTGCTTGATATGCTACAAAAGGCATTATGAAAGCCCTGTCCTGGAATTGCCAAAACTCACCTTGAGTTGCCAAAAGGACAGCCTATGGATTGAAATCTTGAGTGGCACCTATTTCAACATGAGCTGTGAACTACGGCTTTAACATTTTTAAGAGACTGCAAAAAAATCAAAAGAAGAAAATTTCATTATGTGACGATTATTTGCAATTTAATTTCAGTACCTGCAGTAAGGCTTCTTTGGAACCAGCCATGCATATTCCTTTACACTCTAGCCCAGCTGCTTCCTCCTGCAATGGCAGAAGAAACTAACTGTGTGGTTCACGAAGCTTAAAGTATTTACTCTCTGGTCCTTTATAGGAAAAGTTTGCTGACACGTATGTTCTATACCATAAACAGTGCAGCGTGACTGCAAGTCACGAGCGCTTTTCTGCTAAAGAATTTGAAAGAAGACCCAGCACTGTTCATGTTTGCTATAGAACTTTTTGATAGTATGCATCAGATTATAGTCATGTTTGCTCTTTGAGTCAAAAAAGGCCACTGCTTAGGAATGTATCAAATGGCAAAAGGTGGAAAACACCAGAATATTCAGCAATACAGCAAGTGATTAAATAAATCACAAGATAGCTATGCAGTGAAATGCCTTGCAACTGTTAAACGGGTAATTCTGTATATGTAACTAGTATAAAATAAAGTAATAGAGATATTCCTAGTCTGCCTGCAGCATCATATCCTTTTTAGGAGAAAGATTCTTTTATTTTGTGGTAAACTAGCAGTTTTAGCTTTCTTAGTGATGACTGTGAAAAATATGGAATTGCACAGAGATAAGAAAAACTAATTGAATTTACATTTTTGAGAATGGAGACAGTGCTCTCAGAAGAAGAGACTGGGGCTGCAAAGGGAATGATCTGGAAAATCGGAGAGAGACAAAGAGTAGCATAGAGCAGTGTATCAGTTTTCTAAGGCTGCTGTAACAAAGTTCTACAGGCTAGGTCGCTTAAAACAGTAGACATTTATAGGCTCTCAGTTCGAGAGGCCAGAAGTCCAAATTCAAACTGTGGCAAGACCGTGCTCCCTGTAAAGCAATAGGAGAGTGTTTGTTATAGGATTCTCTCTTTTTCTGTCTGCTTCGGTAGCTTTATGTGTTCCTTGAATTGTAGATAGCTATTATTCTCTTGTGTTCCTTTTCTGTATCCGTGTTTCCCTTTTTAAAAGTCATTCTAGATGAAATCTGTCCCCTTGATTATCATATTTTAAGTTGATTATTTCTTAAAGGATTCTTTTCTAAATTTCCTTTATCTTAATTTCATTGTCTCTGTAAGGACCTTGTTTCCAAATAAGACACTGAGATACAAAAGGTTAGGACTCCAAAATACTCCCCCACGTTGGGGAGACACAATTCAACATACCAAGCAGAGACAATGAAAACATTAAAATTGGCTGGGATTTGTGAAGATAGAAGTGACAATTTCTAGGCACCACAAAAATCCTCAATGAGACAATTCAGGGAAAATAGTGTACAGAATGTTTTTTCTGTGTCCTGTAAAGAATTGTCTCTTTGTATTTATATTGAGACTCTCTTGTTGCTTTGTTTCATTTTACTTTTCCTTTCTTTTCTTGACTCTTCTGTTTTTAAAAGAGAATATATGTTATTGGTATAAAATTTGTTGTGGTTCGGATTGAAAATGTTTCCCCAAAATCTCACATTTGAAGGTGGGGCGGGTCACTAGGGGCACGACTCGGAAGGGTATATTTTAATTACTGTCTACTTCTTTCTCCACTTCCTGGCCATCGTTTAGTGAACAGCTATCCTCTGCCACACCTTTTATGCCTTGGACCCAGTCAACAACGTACTGAGTTAAAATTTGTAGGAGACATTTTGAGTGACTCACTGTACTACAGAATGATTGCTGCAACATTAGTTAAAATTAGTCTTATTTCCATACTGATGTGTACAGAATGGGATATGCTATTCCCTTCTCTCTTCAATTGGCTCTAAACAATGAAAATAAGGCCATCCAAAGTACTGATATGTAATTTTGGGGGCCATTCTGACAGTCCCCTGTCTCCTTGCTCTCTGTAAAAGATCTGAGTGCAGTGGATTGCAGAGCCAGTCATCTCCAGGACTGACAACTGGGTATGAGTCTCAAACGGGCTACGAGTCCCTAGGGCACAAAAGTTTACCTATCAGAAACTGAAGCAACAGTCTCCCAACACAATTCAAATGCTATCTTAATTGAATTATGCAGATTGATCCTTCAGTGTGTCATGCTTCCTGCATTTTGCAGAGACTTTTTTCCCCCCACCTGGCTGGCTAGCTCAAGTTACTCACCACCCTCACTGTCATGCATTCTTGAAGCACTCCCTTCTCCATGAGATAGTAAATTCTGAGAGGGGCCTTGAATCAAGGCCTTGGTCCTCACTTGGACCAGGCATGCAACCCCATGGCTGCCCTTAACTTTGAATACGCCTTGGTATCTTTACTCTCACTGTGAGTTTCATTGGAGGTGGTAGATTGGAATTAACTTGCCAAGAGTCCAATAACAATTCAATGGGATTACCAGTATACTTTTCCAAATTGTAAGGAAGATTAGAATAGGAATTACAATACTTTGATTATAATATTCATTATTTAGGGTTACAATAAAAATTAACTTCTCCTTTAAATTGTGGATGTCTGGTGTTTTGTTCCAGCAATGGGAAAACTAAAACAAAATTCAAATATATGAAAAGTGATATAATGGAAAAGAAGTTTCCTTCTATCAATTAATGTTTCTAAGCTACTCACCTCCCCTCCCCAGAAACACTACTCTTACTAGTTTATTTTATATACTTCATGGGACCTTTGTTATGTATATAGCTATCTATATATTGTATATCTTCTGGTTCTAACACAGTGACTACCCACTAAACACACTCTTCTATCTTGTATTTTTTAACATAGGCTTGGAATTATTCCACATCTGTGTATATGGAGTTGCCTTCCTTTTAATAATTATACTGTTTGAATATTCTCTGATATATTGTGTGATATACTTGATATTTTGTAACATGTAGGCTGTTTACATTTACTTTCAATTATAAAGAATGTCACAATACCTATTTTCTATATATGAAATTATTAAGTATTTATAGGACTCTAAGTATGTATCATGAGACCTTTATTTATTATAATATTACAAATGCTGTCCACAAATTTTGCACTAAATTACATCACATCTGCAACTAATACTAGGCCTGATTCCATCTTCCTTATTGTAATATATTAACAAACGTATTGATTTTCACAAATCTGAAAAATGAAAAAAGTATTTTATTTAATTTTTTATTTTAAAAGGATAAAACAAAAGAAAACAAAACAGAACAAAGCAAATCAGAACAGAATGATGCAAGCAACACAGGATTTCATAACAAGACAACAGGACATCAACAGTGGCCACCATTATGTCTCTTGTTTTCTTCGAAATAGTTGACCAATCTTCACATACAATAGTATCAAACATAGCAAAATAGTATAAAACCAATCAAGAGAATGAAAGCATTATAGGACTTCAAAACCAGATAACAGGAAATAAACAATTAGTACTATAACATCTCATTTTCCTCAAAAATGTTGTCCATACCATCATACATAATAAAATCAAATAAAACAAAACAGAATAGGACGAATCAGAACGAAAGAACAAAAGCATGATAGGACATCAAAACAAGATGATAGGAAATCAGCAATGACTACCATAATGCTTCACTTTCTTCAAAATAGCTGTCTGCATGTCCCTGTTCCCACTGGCTGCCCATAGGAAGGAGCCTTCTGGCAGCGCCTGGCAAGCAGAGGCGGATCTGCTGGTTCTCTCTGCCCATGCTGGCTGCAAAAGTATTTTATTTTAGCTTTAATTTTAAAATTATAAACAAGAGGACTGCAAGTTCAAGGCCAGCTTGGGCAACTTAGCAGGACCGTGTCTCAAAATAAAACAAAACAAAACAAGCAAGCGAACAAACAAAAAACCAATTTAAGTAGTGCTAGGGATGTAGCTCAGTCTAAAGCTTGAGTTCCCAGTAACAAGAACAAACAGAGGTACTATCCACATTTTCTTTCCTGTGAGTTGTGTGTTCATACCCCCAGCTTTTTTATGACACTGTTGATCCTTGTCTTACATATTTGCTTTTAAATCCTAAGAAACTTATAACTTTTTAGGATATCATTTGCAAATATTTTCCCTGATTGTCATTTTGATTTTTGTCTTTTTGTGGTATAATTTAGTCACAGAGAAATGCTTTAATTATATGTATCCAGAAGCCATTTACATTAGACAACATTTTATTCCTGTGACCAAGGCTGTAAGAACCAAACAGTTCTCTAATGTGGTATAGCTCATGACAACCACAGTTCATTTCCAGGTTCAGGACACTCAGTGTCGCATCCTACCCACCCACCAGATACCTGCAAAACCCTTTGCTTCTTCCTCTGACCATCACAGAGGGCATGGAGGTCCTAGTGCAGTTTTCATCCTCGGGGCACTGTACAGCCGTCTCAGCCCTCTGCTGTTGCTCAGAAATCAGGGCTCTAGCTGTAACACTTGTCATTGCTCACGACAACCATCAGGAAACTGAGGCATAGATTGCCTCTGTTCTTGGATCTCCAGCTGTTTTGGATTTCTCTCACACTTCCCTCGGAATGAATTTTGCGGGTGATGGAGAGGCTTTAACTCTTCTTTCCAGTGCTCTCTTCCACAACACTCCATGCCAAATAGCCTAGTAATTTTTTTTAAGTCTACTCTGGCAGGATGGGATGGAACAAACAAATACAACTGGTTCAGCAAATATTTTGCACAACTTTTCAGTGTTAAGTCTAGACAATATTATTTTAAGATTTACAAGCCAAAACTTGATGTCTGATTTCTGTGGGTTCACAGTTTCAAATTACTTTGGGGGGCTATAAAGACTATTCATTTATCTCTCTGGTTTTAGGAAAAGGATTTTAGATTATCTAAAATTTGGTGAAGTATAAGGGCAAAAAAATTTCTTCTTACCTACCAATTGTTGAGGTAAAAGTCAAAACATTTAATATGCAATATATAATTTATATTAAAAATAGGTAATCCAAAATATAAAACAATAAAATTTAAAGGTAATTTGACTATCTTGAGTGACAATATTATATAAGAATTTGATTTTTATATTATTTCTTTAGTTTCATGTATTTTATAAAATAATATAGTATCTTATTAATTTCATGAAAATAAAAAGCAATGTACTAATGTATAATCATTTTTGAAACAATGGTAAATACACAAAAACACAACAAAAGAAACTAAATTTAAGACCTAAGAGAGCATCTCTGTCAATATTTTGGATATATATTTTAATTTTTATAAATTCAATTATATATTTCCCACAATTTAAATTATTTTGTCTATGCTTTGTTATAACCTTTTAAGCACATTATGATTATTTTCTTACATCACTAAATATTCTTTACAACATGAGTTTTTATAGTGTTCTTTGTATCAAATATACTATAGAATTTTCAGTCTTGGTGTTACATTTACATTTACATTTAGATGGTTCATGATTTTTCAGTACTATAAAATAATTCTATGGCAAAAATATTTGCAGGTAAATCTTAAGTCCTCAACTACTTTTCAATGTTTCTCTAGAAGTGAAACATATGTGCTAATGTGTAAATACATTAAAAATATATAGAGGGGGAGAGGGGGAGGGACAGAGAGAGAAAGAGAGAGAGAAATATCTAATTTTTATTGGCAAATGTCCATCTTGGCCATTTAAAAAATTCTCAATAAATCACTTGTAAAATCTCTTGTTGTAATTCATGTGACTTTTCTGATGTTTTAAGAACTAGTTAAAAATTACTACTCTACATCTTAGTATAGAATAGCTGAGTTTATTAGGGATGAAGAGGTTCAGTATAAAGAATTCTTGCCAAAATAGTTATTTTACTTTAGAAAAGTTGATATAGGATAGGTTTTTATCATTGATAGTCTAAAGCATAAAAATTAAGAGTTGAGAAATATATGTCAAAGTATGTGTGAATGTGGAGGTCTTACAATCTGGCTGCAACCTCTTTTAATGTGCTTTCATTGAAAAGGGCAGTCTATTTTTCCTATTTCTCCCTGTGAATGGTGACTGTTGCTACCAATAAAAGATAGTGGAGGTGTCACCACTGGAGTTCTGGAATGACAAGACTTCTTGGTTTGCGACTTTTGTCTTGCATCCCGGAACACTGTGCTGCCATAGAGAAAGTGTGTCCTGACCCCTTGTGATGGAGTTAATGCATGTAGTTCCTTGGAACTGTATTCCCTGAAACCTGCAGCACTATTTCTGACCATCCCAGGCATTTAAAGCACACTCAATGGGTATCCCAGACATTGTAAAGCAAAGACAAATTATTATTGCAGTACCCTTAATTCCTGATTTGCAGAATTTATTATAAAATGGTTAGTTTTTATGCATTTAACATTTTGGGTGACTTGGTATACAGTTTCAATAGTAAAAATGAGACCATATATAGGCATTATTCACAAAAACTATACACTCAACTCATTCAAAATAATTTCAAATCATTTAAGTACTACTTAAAAAGGGATGAAAATGTCCATGCTTTGTCCCACTGGAACTTATATGTTCCAATAAAAGACCATTACCAGGAAGTCATATTTTGATGCTAGTGTTACAGGACAGATACTGTGCAGAGAACTGAAGAACTAAGAGTAATCCAAATTTCTAAACTCTAATTCAAACTGATTCCCATTTGTGGACTCACAGAACAGGAAAAGGTCAATATAACCTGCAGATCATCTTAGATATTTATTGCAATCTTCCCTAGAAGAGAACAGAAAGCACAATAGTAACAGTAAACAAACCCTTTTTCTAAAGTCAGTCTATTCTTGTATAGTCTAGAAAAGCTTGTACCTGCAACTTATAATGCAGGAAAGAGACATATGTTTTTAAATTTAATAATTCTATAAGGTAGACAAACAATACCTTTCTCTGAATGAGCCATTTCTGGCAAAACAGCTAAATGATCACTTTTCTACCTGGTCCAAAGTATATAGTCCAAAAATAATAGTAAGGAAAGAAAATTTGGAGTGGGGTACCATGATAAAATTTCTGTTTTATGCCCTATGAATCCCTACACGTAATCTTCTGTGCCACCAGAGTCGGCTTATATATAAAATTGCTGAGAAAAGTTTTATGTTACTCTGTCAGTTCCAAATAATGGCCGACAACGAAGTACTGTGCCATCTGGTTCATCTGTAAATAAGGTGAAAGAAAATCTTATTAACAATCACACTAGGACAAGAAATGAAAACTGGTGCCATCCTGGGAAAACTAGCACATCCCTTTCAAAGACTATAGGGAAGAACACTTACATAAATGAAAATTAGATTCATAAGGTGAAAAACTTAGAAGACTTCAAGTGTCTTCTTAGGACATAACTGTGTTTAGCTTGTCATGGAGCCAGATTTGGACTAGAAGGAAAAAAAAATGTCTGGTATATTGGGAATTCAACGGCAGTTGCTTCTCTTGGGAATGTAGCCTGTGTCTAATGATACTGTGATTTGAGGAAAGATCCACAGGGAAATGAAATATATCAATGTCCCTCCTTTGCCTTTGATATGCTGATAGCCTACCCAAAGCATATCTACCACTTCTTATTGGATATAGTCCTCAAGAACAAGCGTAAGTAGTAGAGTATGCAAAAACTTTGGAATCTAAAATATACTTAATTCCAAAGTGGCACACTAAAAATGGTAACAATCTCACCGAGAAGTTATAAAAATAAATGATATTAATGTACAGAACATGACTGTCACATTGACTGGTAGGTCCTGTTACTTCCTACCAAATACTTGATATTCTAGTGCAGCCTGGATATAAACATATGATATTTCAAAAAATATTAATGGACTATATCTTTCTCGTGTGCCAGTGCCAGACATAGCTTCAAGCATTGATATACATTAGTAAGCAAAATAGATATCAACAGGCTTGGCCTCAGGGAGCTTACAGTCTAGTTTTTTTTTTTTTTTTAATCAGTACCAGGGATTGAACTCAGGACCATGCACTTATGAGGCAGGCACTTATACCGCTGCGTTAAATCCCCAGTCCATAGCCTAGATTTTGATAGCAGACTGAAATCAAAAGGTACTTCAGGTCAAAATTACATGTGAATTCTGAGAGAGAAAAGGGATTTATCGCAGCTCCCTCTGTTTGTTGGGATCAGCTTAGTTTGGGGAATGTGACAGTGAAACATCCATGGCACTGATTACTAAAACTTTTTTCCATCTTAATAAAAGAAAGACTACTTGTGCAGCAAATTCCTTCTGCATATACTCATTTCAGGTATTTTTAACAGATAGGTTGGATAAGGGTACTTACGTACACATTTATTCTAGGCAACTGAGCCAGTATAATTTATTATTAAGGTTGAATGAGAGCCAAAATGAAGAAAAAATATACACATATACCCACTTATATATCCAACTGTGAACAGTTGCACTCTTGCATATTCAGTGGATCACTATTATCTAACCGTATATACATCTAGCATTGTATAGATCTTAGGAGCACTAAGAATATTTCTTGTTAAGTTATCTAAGACATTTTCAAAATGCCCACATAATAAAACATGCTATTACAGAGGTAAGCATGGAAATTCAGAAGTGCAGTTGTTTATTTCTCTCTGAGATAAGATGATGGAGTATATGGGGATGGGGAGAGTTGGAGCCTGGAGAATAAGTGATGTTTTCCTCTGGGTCTTGATCCGTAACACAAGTTTGTCAGCTTGACAAAGAGTGGACAGCTCAGAAATTACCAAGCTGAAGTCACAGCATGAGCAAAGCATGAAAGTATTAATTTAAACCTCACAGTGTCCCTGTGAGGCCCATTTAATTATCTCCACTGTAGAAAAGACAAAACAGAAACCAAAAGAGTTTTCAGAGAGTTAGTTATAATGCTAAGAGAGGAAATGCCAGTATTGTGAACCCCTTTGGCTGACCCCAGCATGTTTTCTTTCTCTGCTATATTAAACTGTGTTCCTGTTCATAGAATAAGACCCAAGATAAATGTATATCTGCTAGAGTGGCATAAAACTGCTCCTGTACTGTTGAAATTCTACACCTCTTTTACGAGGTACTGATTTATCATTTAACCCAACAAGACAATAAACTCTTTTCTTAAGATCTCAGACAAAAATTTTGCAATAATTATTTGTTATTATTTATGTAGTCCCAGAGGCCTAAATCTTCAAACACTTACAGAACAGAAGATGGAGTAAGGGATTCAAAGTAGGTTTTATGCCTCTGATGTACATACAGGGGCAGCTGTCACCCAGCAAATACCAACTGTTGCCATGGGAAAAGGTAGGTTCCGGATTGCCAGATCTGATTTTTTTTCCCCCTAGAAAACCTAGAGATATACATTTTACTTGATATCTCCCTATTTAAAACTTTGTAAACTAATTCTTTTTCTTTTTAAACAAACTACATATAGGCAAAACAAGATGTTACTGGAGGACATGTTACACGAGGTCTCTGATGAAAGTGCCCAGCTATTTACATCGCCTGAGCAGGTAGTAGAACACTAGGAAAGACCTAGTCTATGGATAAGCTGGAATTCAATGTAAATGCTCAGTAAACATCTGTTGACTAGGATTTTATAGGTCTTCCAAGATCCGTGACAACTTTCAACTCTTGTTCCTTGTTACCCTAAACCATCTATTTTGACATTTAGAAGACAGTCATATGTTTCCTGACTGGTTTCTTGGGACCCTTTTGTCTTCCAGTCCTTGTGATGGAAGCACCTTCATGAGCATGAGCTCCGATGACAAACAAGATTTTGCTGATCAAATTCTGCTGTGACCCTTGCCAAACAGCAGAAGCCTGGGAAGCTATTCTAGAACCAGTATGGCAGCAACTTGATTGTCTTCTAGAAAAGCTGGTTGTAGTTGCCTTGGGAGTAAGAACATTATCCTGTTGGCTCCCAGACTAAATTCAAAAGACTCATTAATTACAGCAATTGAATTAGCATACTGTAAATCTTAAGTCAGTTACCAAGCAATACCAACAAATATAACTCCCATGAACAGACCAGCAAGTTACATTATTTGGGCTGTGAACCTACAATTAAATAAATTGTTCGTGAATGAGCAGAGATTATGTGGTACATGCTATATTCTATTCAAGATAATTCTATAACCTAAAGGACACATGAGGCTAAAGGTTTCAGGACATGATCCTGAGTAAGCTGAACTTTCAGAATGATTTATGGTAGAAACTGTCTCCAACTAGATTTGGTTTTAGTCACACACACACACAAACATACACAAAAGCATACACATGACTATTACTTACACTGCACTTTTTCTGTGCCCAGTTCTACTTATTTACATGATAGTTAAGTAGGTACTGTTGATAACATTTTTGGTTATCCCTGCTTTAATGAAAGACAGTGGGGAGAAGGGTTAAATTTGCTGAAAGCCATACAGTTAATAATAGATCTAGTATTTGAACTTAAGCAGTGTGGTGTCCAGAGCCATTCTGTGCATATAAGTAAATATAATATTTATTACAGACTTTGGTGAAATAAACTTCTCACATAATTCTAATAATGTGTGTTAGTTTCTAATACTGTAGTTCAAAATAAACAACATACTTATGAATAAATAAAAAAATATCCTTCATATCAGATGATATTTTCCTCTGTGTCTTGATCCGTAAGACAAGTTAATATCAGAGGCTCCAAAGCTTTGGTACTATTTTGGAAGATTCTGAAAAATAGTAGTCTCTAGATCAAGGTTGTTCTGGATGAAAAACATCTGTGTGACATATAAATCTTCATTGTAAAATGAAAACTAAAAATACATATTTCACATTGTTGTGTTGACTTAGTAGCTCTTAGAACAGGACCAATTTATAATAAAGTCTCAGTAATTATTAGTTTTTCAATCACTTATGTATCTTAAGTCATATATATTCTACTCTTGAATCATTAAGGGTCCAACATATGTCTGCCATTGAACTTGGACAGCCCAGGAGGCAAATATGAGGAATTCATATCTTCTTCCTTGACAGAGTATATATTCTAATCAAAGAGACAGAAGCATAGCAAAACTATTTCAAAAGCTATTCAAGAGGCCTGCAAAGAAATGTGGACCAGTATAACCATAGTGATCTATTCCATCTGGAAAGCTGGGAGAGGGAAGTGATGTATGTGCTAGACCTCTGCGGTCAAATAATGGCGTTCTGGGAATGGGTGGTGTAATGTCATGGAATCACGGAAATGCTCAAAGTCTCAAACTGAATAGTGCTGAGCAGTATAGAGTCCAGTTGCGAAAAAACTTCTCTATCTGCCCACTCTAAATAAACATCTCTGGTGGCTCCCAGCTATGGCTAGTACACTTTATTTTTTTAAGGACAATTTTAGACTTACAGAAAAAAATTGAGCAAATAGCACGGAGAGTCCCCATATACTCTGTTTTCCCTCCACAGATTATTCTGGGACACAACCTGCATTGAACATTCTTGATTAAAAGCCTGAATAGGATGGCAGAGGGTTTCCAGGGTGAGGATGAAGAAAACTGGAGAAACAGAATGAGCTGGTGGTTGGTAAGGTCAAGGGGATAGCAACTTGCCCCAGGGACCCTGCTGAAAGAATTGAACTTGATCAAGTGTAGACAGTTACCAAATGAGTTTAGTTGGGAAGTAAGACTTTTATGACACACAATTTAGAAAATAAGCTGGGTGAATGTATCCACTGTGGATGGTAATTTGTGGCAAATTTTCAACAGTGAGTAAGGGGAAAATTGCAAAGTTCAGGCAAGAGATGATAAAGGAAAAAGATAGAGCTGGATTGACCATGTTTGACCCACAAGAGGGAAAGAATGGCATTATCTTTCAGGGAGAGAACCTTGGGCAGTGCTGAGAGACAGCAGAAGCTATATGCCCTGGGGTGGGCTGAGAAGGAAGGTGTCTTCAGTTTCCTAGTTTTAGGGATCTCTCTCTGTCTCTCTTTCTGTTTCTCTCTGTCTCTCTGTCTCTCTGTCTCTCTGTCTCTCTCTGTCTCTCTCTCTGTCTCTCTCTCTCTCTCTCTCTCCTTTACAATGTTCCTGTCTCCTCTCATTTATGCTTTAGTCTCTTTTTTACCTCCTGCCATTTTCCCAGTTAACTCAGTTTCATTATACAGAGTAAGTGTCCTATCCTTGAGTCTTGATCCTGTAAGAACTACTTGCTTTGATGACCATTTCCAATAGATGCTGACAGTCACAGTCTTGAAGCAGAGCTCATCTGACTAATTCACTTCTTACTTTCCCACTCGACTCATCTTGGCCACCCTATATATTGACTGCCCTTGGCTCAAAAGTCCCCCCAACCTATTCAATTCTAGCATATCAGGAAGGCAAATAGTCAGACAATATAGAGCATTCATGCTTTCACAGAAGAGACAATGGCAGAGCAGATGTCATAATTATGTCTAATAAAAATAGAAAGTATAAAATGATTGATTAGCCAGGATGTGGCTGTGCACATATGTAATTCCAGCACTCAGGAGGCTGAGGCAGGAATATCACTGTGAGTTGGTAGTCAGCCTAGGCTATATAAGCAAGTTCAAGACCAGTCTATACTACATAGTGAGACCCTGAGAAAACAAAACAAAACAAAACAAAACAGAAAAACAACCCTAAAAGGACTGACTAAATTGGGGTGGGGGAGTAACATAAGGCAAACTGTGTGGAGAGAGAGAAAAAGGAGGGGGAGAGAATGAGAGTGAGAGCCAGAGAGAGGGAGAGAGAGAAATTACCATGGATGTTTAAATTTGACAGGACTGGGGCTGGGGATTTAGCTCAGCAGCACAAGTGCCTGCCTTGCAAGTGCACATTTGTGAGTTTGATCTCTGGTACCAAATGATAAATAAATAAATAAATAAATAAATAAATAAATCTGACAGGACTGTCTTTTCTTACAAAGTTTTTCAGGGACGGCAGTTTATTGAGATGGCTGTTTTACTTTTTTCTCATTGCTGTAGTGAATTATTGTATTATACTACAACTTAATAGCTTAAAACTTTCTTTCTGGCAGTTCTGAATGTGAGAAATGTTATCACTGTCTCACTGAGCTAAAATCAGTGTCTAGAGTTTCTCAGGGAGAATCCATTCCTTTCTCTTTCCAGCTTTAGAGGCCATCTAGTTGTTTTTGACTCATAGACCTCTATCTCCATTTTTAAAGCAGGATAGCGCCTAGGTCTCTCATCATATCACACAACATCCTTCTCATTTCTCTTTTTTCCTTTCTGTTTCATATTTTACTATCCCTATGGGTATGTTAGGTCCACCTGCATACTCTAGCATAATTTCTTATTTAGGTCAGCTGATTGGTAATCTAAATTCTATCCACTATCTCAATTCCTACTGATCATGTAACAACCTAGACCTGGAGATTAGGATGTGAGATTAGGAGGTGGATATCTTTGTTGCAGAGCACTGTCCTGTTTGCTCTTAGGATATTTCAGATGAAGAAGAACAGAGAGTAGGGAAGTGGCAGTGTGAGAACTTCAGACAAGGACAAATAGGCTAGTATGGCTGGAGCTTAGAATTTATGTAGAAAAATATTAGATTATAGAGATAGAGCAGTTGTTTGAAGTCATTGTTTTTAACTCTTCTTTTTAACCATTTTACTAGCTTTGTAGTGGTATCTCATTGTGGTTTTAATTCACATTTCCCTGATAACTAACGATATTAAACACATCTTTGTATGCTTTTTGACCATTTGTGAACACTGGAACATTTGGGCAAAGTATTTTGGGTTATTGAACACCATGCTTCAAGTGATGGAATTCATTTGGTAAGGGACAGTGAGAGGGAATCACTGAGACCCTTAGAGGAAGGCAATGAGAAAATGCAGTATGTTTTAGGTGATAAATGTGATATACAGGATGGATTGGTGCTGGGATGGATGTGGAGGTAGTAGTCATCTTAAGGAAATTGAGGAATAATTATTTGAAGAGGCTATGGAATGGTTAAGCTAATGTGTAGTCAATCCGCTTTGGTTTTTCCAGAGACCAAATTTTGCAACAGGATTTTAGAAGTGATAGTCCCTTGAATTTCATCTTTGCACATAGCTGTCTGATCTTGCACACAACAATGCACCTTCCTGGGGAAGAGTGAAATAACCTTGCTCCTGTATCCTAACAGTTGGGTGCAAGGCTGAAGTGGGTGGAGTCTAAATCAGACTATCAAGATTAGGAAAGAGAAGATAAGGCATCAAGCTGTGTTGCAATGGTTGGTAGAAGAGAAGTGATAGTGGCCCTCTAGAAGCTGAAGTGGTAAGCCAAGTGGCTATCAAAAAAGGGCAACAAGTGGCAACCAAATTGAGGCACGAAGGCTTGGATAATACTGCCGACAGGGTGTTAGTACCTGCGGCAGTGGTTATGCATGCCCCCAGTGTATGGCTTCTCAGTGAGTCAGTGGGGCCATGTGTCGAGGCATAATGTAGACTGGTTAGTAAGACATGGTGTTTCAGTTCATGGCCTGATTGAGCACTGTTTCAAATCTCCAAATGATGTGAAAGGAAAAAAGATTCCATGGTATTGGTGCCTCTGGATTAGATAGTGGCCTTCCATCCATAAAGGAAGAATTCGTACTCCTCTCCCTTGCTATGAGGTCAGAAACACTTCACAAACTCTTGGTATCTGTGGGGAGGGGTGTGCTCATCTATTATCTGCATCCTTCCTAGAGGGTAGTGTCCCATTTGTCTTCAGGGAAGCCGCCACTCAACTGAGGTTCAGGGCCTTACCCAAGGTCATGCTGTGGGACATGGTGAAAGCAGGGTTAGCACTGTCTTTGGTTTTTGTTCATCGGTTCATTCTGCTGGTGATTATTGCAGTCCTTAAAAAAAAATCAAGAAAATATGATTGTAGACAGTAGCCAGAGAGTTCAGCAGTGTGTGATAGTCTGTTTTCAGTATTTTTCTGAGATAGCATCACGCAATAGAGAATTCAGGCTCAATATCTTCTGGACCAGAACTGCTATTAATAAACTACTTTCAACCTACAATCAGTCCCACTCCATTTCTTATTTTTAACAATTTGTAGGACATGTGTGCAAGGTGCAACTCATTGCTGCCTTTGTTGTTGGAAAATAGACACCCTTTTGTCCCACTGCTGGGTGTAAAATCAGGTTTTTGAAAATTTTTTAGAACAATTTGGTTATATTGCTGACAAGCCTTTATCATAGATCCTAATACAGAAATTACACTTTAGAAACAGGCCATAGTTGATCAAGATGGACATAATTTTGTATGCACAAAGATGTTCTCTCAAGCATCACCTTCAATAGCAGAATTTAGAAATAACTTCAATGTGTGACAACAGTGTGTTGGTTAAATAAGATCTGGCTAAAATGTGGAATGGAGCTCTATGCAACTTTTTAAAAGAACAGGAATTGGCAAACTTTAGCCACGGACTAAATTAACCCACTGCTTTCGTTTGTAAATAAAACTTTACAGGAGCATGGCGGTACCCGCTCCCTGGTGGATTAGGTGCCTATGGTCACCTAAGCCACAACTGCAGAAGTGATAGATTTGATAGGACTGTCTCTATGTCTCTTGCTACCATACTTTTAATCATTTTTTGAGTTCTTTCTTTGCTTCTGGAGTACCAAGGCATTTTTGGTCACTATTACGACAAACTGTTACAGGGATGATAAACTGAAATACATGTTGTTTATTCAAAAAGCTCCCATCTAATACATTAGCCACTACTTCAATTTTACTGGAAATAAGGATTTTCCATCTCTCATTTAGCAGGACAGATGTGAACCATTGTAGCCAAGCTGCCTGCATGCAGGAGGACATGTGCCTTTCTTTCCTCTTTCCCCACTTGTGCCTTCTGCCCTTCTCCGTTTTGTCACCCATGAGGTAGGTAAAAAAGGCACAGAGGACACACAGGATAGAAAAGGACAGAAATGTCCTTACCTGACAGGTGCTTTTATAAAAAGTGTTCACAGCTTCTGGGTTGAGTGAACACACTCATTGTTGGGCACTTTTGTATTCAGTTTTTTCAGAGCCCGGACTTAGTGGTACCACCTGTAAAGCCCCAGCCCATTTGCCCGCAGCTGCCCCTCTCCTCGCCTTGTTGTGGTTCTCCACGTGCACTGTCATGTTAACATCTGGCTGCCTTCTCTTGGGCGTTTGCGGTGAGATTCCCAGCGCTTTAACTCTGCCTACACTGCCGTTTCCCTTGTGACCCCAGTAAGTAGCCATGCAGATTTCGGCTTGACACAGTCAAGGCACGCAGCCAGCCCCAATAGAGCAGCGGTACTTTTCTGCTCCATCAGCTGAACAGCCGGATGACTCGTATCCACCTTAGGGGTGTCCAGGTGCGTGGGGACACAAACGCACTTCTTCAGCATACTTCTGCAGAAGCTGGGAGGCTCGAAGTTTTCTCGACCACCTCCCTCACTTAGGTAAGAGGAGCGGTGGCTCCTTCCTGCATCCCTTGGCGAGTGGTAGTAAAAGTGGGTGAAAACACAGAGAGCCCAGACCAAACAGGGCCTCAAAATCTCTGACTACCCATCCTCTGACAATGAGTCATCTAAATAGGTCTCCTCTGTTTTGGTTCTTTCTGATTGGTGATTTAATGGATGATTTTCTTTCCTCTTCACTGTATTTTAAGAATAAATATGCATTGTGTATATGACAAAATATATAAAAGATCATTTCTGTTGCAAAATGTCACATTCAAATCTTTGTCTTTTGTTCTTAGTATTCAGTGCTATAAAATGGGCTAGAAAACAGTGTTGCTGCTGAAAGTTTAAGAGCCACAGGTTTATTTTGCTGGTACCTAGCCTATTTTAAAGAGAAAGTTTATTCAGCAGCATAGGCCTTTTAATTTACAGCTTGTCTTGTAGCATAGGATATTTGTTTTCCTGGTAAATAGAAAAGTCAACCTCAACTTTAAAAAAATTCCTTTAACTTACTGCCTGCTCTCCACTCAAGTTAATTACTTGAACAGCACCTTCAGCAACGAAAAGCTGACACAAGAAACTGGACAAGGCCTGTGTCTCCAGTGCTCCAAGGAGAGAGCAATAAGTAAGGTCCTCTGCACAGCTCAATAATTTGCACTGCAGGAAAGCTGTACTTCCAAGGGCAGGCAATATGTCTGCAGCATCTTCCTGGAGGAAGGGGGGCCAGGAGCTCATCTTTATGGCTTGAGGCTTGGAAGCTGCTTAACTGGGCGGAACGCCACCTCCTTGCCATCAAAGCTGTCCACCTGGCAGTGAATCTCAATGAGACAGCTGACTGGCTCAGCAGACAAGTTGCTTTGCCAAGGGGATGAGAACTTAACCAGAAGGTCTTTCAGGAAATCTGCCTAGGATATGGGGGATGAAGAGGAAGAGAAGGATCAATTCATTCCCTGAATGCAGCGAATGAGAAGGAGTAGCTGTTCTCTGGTTGCATAAACCATTTTGAGCTTTTCTGTACCCTTTGCTCACTTAGCACTCAATTGTATGAGACTCTGATTTTAGATTCAAATGTCAGCGTCAAACACGGAGAGGGCCTTTTAAATGGAGCATGGAAATTGCTTTAATTCAAAAGATGAAGCTAAGAACCTTAAAAATAGTTTCTTTAGAAAACAAAAAATAACCAGTAAGAGCAAGAATAGTACTGGCATGGCATAAAGTTTAAAATTTACAGTTGAAAAACATCTGGGATTGTTCCTTTTTCCTGAAGTCTTAGAATTATAAACCAAGTAATTATAACATTTATTTAATGGGCACTTGCTGTGTATCAGATGTATTCATCGCTTCACACAATGCTTTAATCTAACAACCTTGAGAATCTTCTGGGTGAATCTTCTTGGTTTCACTGTACAGACAGGAAAACCAAGCTGCGGGCAGGTTCTGTAAATTGTCCACAGACATGCAGGAAGTAAATGACACAACAAAGGTTCACCCTCTAATATATCTCACTTCAAACCCCAGAATCTTACCCAAAACTCCGTGTGTATCAGAGTGACCATAAAAGGTGGTATTTCCTCACAGAATGACCAAGCGGGGTACAAGCAGAGGGCTGGATGGATGTGTGGGGGACATGGAGATGCTCCTTCAAATTGCTTTACCCCCACTTGTTCCCTGACCATGATGTCTCCCTAGCAGAATCTCCTGTATAACCACCATATAGAAGAAACCGTGTGTCCCTTGAGAGGGGCTCCTGTAGGGGAAGTAAGCCAGGGACATTCTCTGTGCCTGCCCCCATCTCTTGGTGGTGGAATAAGGGGAGAAAGGCAAAGAATGGACAAAGCTGGGCCATTACCTTCAAGAAATTTCAGTTTTCCACCTGGCTTTGAGTTATGATAAGAGAGTTCCTCCTTTGCCCTTGGAGACTAAAACGTTCTAATTCAATTTTCAAAATTATATATGTATGTATACACAGTTTGTCCTTTTTAGTGATGCCTCTGACTCTTTTTGAGTTGCAAAAGATAAATTTCAGAATTATTAATAAAGGGAAAGTATGAGATAGTTACAAATAGAGACTCTGAAAACAAAACCTACTCACACTACATGGATATTTGGAAACAGGTTACTAGCATTTAGAAACAGGTTAATAGCTCAAAGCACAGACCCCGTTTGACTCTCAGACCCATTATTTTGGGCTGTATGATATTGGTATGGCAAGCTATAATATTTAAATCTTGTTTTCTTTATGTAAATAAGAATAATAGAACTTATCTCACAGGATGGCCATAAAAAATGCATGAGATAATCCAGATACAGTGCTTAAAATTATTTAGTTTATGGCAAATACTCAAAGCTCATCAGGTGTTGATGATCTTATTAGTCCTGAGAGCTGCTCTAATTTTAAAAATTGAAAAACATGCTTTGTGCATGAAATGCTTCCTCTAACACACTCTTCATGTTTCAGCCAAAAAATTGTTTTCAATACAGACATTGTTTCTTCACTTAATTCATCATCAAAATGAGAGTGAAGGAGCTGTCTCCTTTTGAGGTGGGGTAAGTATCCATTCTGGACGATCCTCCACCACCTCGCTCTGACTGTGTTGTGGATCTTGCCACGCTATGCTGAAAAGGCCTGTTTACCCCCTTGTCATTTCTGAGGCAGGGGCTGTACTATATTCCTGATGCTCCACCGCTATTGAAGCGTTTGAATATAGGATTCACAAACTAAGTGTCTCTGGGGCGAAAGTTAGAATTGCTGAAGTTACATGTGAGAATATGTTAAGTTACTGGTTGTTGCTACACTTCCCTATAGTGTAACATGCACTCATGATTAAGTTTCTTTACTATCAGGAAAGCAAACATTCCATTTGCTGAATGACTGAGTGACATTTCCATGTAGTAAGGCTTCACTAAATGAGGGTCTTTCCCTAACTTTTATTTTTCTGCCTTGAGCACAATGACAGGTAGTTTCAAAAGAGAAAAGTAGGTGTATAATCACTATTAATAACTCAGAAAGAAATTATTCCTGGTGGTGTCCATGAAGCTCATCAAAGTTTCCATCCTGATCTGCAGCAACTGCACTATGCAAGTGGTGAATACTTTGACACTGAGACTGTTTAATCCTTAAGATGCTGAAATATGGAGGCCTTTTTTTGGTAGGTTCTTTATTGTGGACTCTTTCACAGCTTACAGCATAGATCTCTAGGCTTTGCAGGAGCTTTAGGAAAAAGCCTCCCTAGACTGCAGATGGGAGAGAGAAGCGGCCACTGCTCTGAAGAGAGTGGAGGGCAGCAAAATGAGCCAAAGCTTTGTATCTGCTCATTACAGGCACAACAGTTATGCAAACGAGAAACCCAACGGTTTGCTAAGCTGATGCCAAAAATCTTGTCCCACACTACAACAAATGTCTGACTCTGCGGAGAGCCTATGTAGGATAAAATCAATATGCTGTTGTTGGAATACATCTTTGGGTAAAACTGGTGTTCAAGAATGCCTTGGACACTTAGTTCGAATGAGCCTTATCTAATAGCAAATTGGATATGCATTTTCTCTCTATTAGAGATGGAATTCTTGAATCTCACCCTCCCTGCAACCCCCTCTGTCCCTTAAAAATTCTCTTGGGAAGGAGTGTGAAGGGATCAGGAATGAACAATACTGTCCTAGGCATTTTCTTACGTGAGAAGATTATTGAATCTCACTGCTTTAGAGATGAGAAAATGAAGTTCTGAAAAGTTAAAGAATTTCCTTAGAAGGTGAAACAAGTACCTGCACTCAGGATTATATGGCATTTAAGTACATGCTCTTCTTCCCAAACTAGGTTATCTCTTGAGAAAACAGGTATGGCTAATATGTTGGTTAACCCACTGTGATATTTTATGCCTTCGTCCTATTGACAAAAACCTAATTAATATTTTTTAGTGATAGATTCTTAAAGCATTAGGCACTTCAGTGAGGGGAAGATGCTAACATATTTGCTTGGTCTTGTGATTTAGGTATTTCACACAGATTTGTCTGTCTCTGGTCTAGGAATTATAAGTGAACAAGACAGCAGCCTTCTAGTTTGTCAGCTTCACACATTCTAGCCCTAGACGATTCCGTATCTAAAATCAAGAAAAGGTTTCTGAAAAACCATGGGGATTTCCACATTGACTTTTGTTTTTAACATTGGGTGACAGTTCCATTCATCCTTTTTCTCTTTTTTCAGGAGTCATCAACAAACTCCTTCTTCCCTTGCAAGATTACTTTGCTGCATTATTTGCTTTATTCCATAAGTGGCAGCTTTATTTTTTTTTACTCCTATAATAATCATATATACAACACAGATAATTTTAGAGCCCAGTTGTACAGTAGAAGCTTAATATTGCAATCCCACCAATTTGTTAACATTTATTACTCTGTCAAATTCTACTTGCTGAATTAGGACACAAATATTACATCCATGAAGACACATCTGGAAAGCAAATTCCTTTAAAGAACATTTCATCCCATCGGAGTGAGGATCTGGAGAAGAGACACACACAGAAAGAAAGAGCAGGTGTTGGGTGGTGAGGAGAGGGTAAAAGAGAGTCAAGTTTAATTTAAATGAGGGAGTCCCACTAGACCTATGAAACCTGGGGACGGGGAGAATCAGGCAGATGTGAGTCAGGGATGCCCAATATCAGGAAAGTTGTGCATAATTCATGTCTAATACACTTATATTTACATTTTAAATCCCTGGTTTACTGGCATTTGTTTTTTGTTTCAAGATAATAAAGGGATCCAGCTTTATTTTCTTCTTGGAAGACAATGTTCTTAAAGCTATTGATTAAATACTTAATCTTACCTCACCAAGCTGAAATCATGTAATAAAATGTGTATTTAAATAAGCTTCATGATCCTCTCCCCCTTCTCATTCCTCCCCCCACTTACTCCTGAACCAATATCATGTTCTTTGATCTATTTAGCTTAACTGATTTGTATTAAAATAACATCCATATACACAGTGCTCCTGGCATTGCTTGGTTTCTGGGAAACAGCACAGAGAGAATGCTTTCCTTTGGAATTGCATATCCTAAAGAATTTTAGTATGTGATATGGAGAGATTCTTTCTCCTGTTTTTTTTATTAGAAATTCTGGCAATTACTGTACACTTATTTTCCAATTGAACATTTACATCATTAGATCTAGTTCTAAAGAAAATATACTCTAATGTCACATTTGATTAGAACTAATTTAATTTCTATACTAATATAAAAATAAATAACTTTATTATAAGGTATATTTTGGAACCTGGGATATAATATATCCTTCAATTTGTTTAGTTTTTTAATCAATGGCATTGTCAAATCTTTTGGTAATGTTATTAGCATTTTTCAGTCTCAAGTCACCAGATATGCAATCATATCATATGCAGATGATATCTTTATCTCTTTTTGCTAGTAACACAATAAATTTTCCTTATTTTATTATGTTAGATTGTTCCTAAAGCATTATCTAAGTTTTTGCTGCTTTTGCCTTCTACTTTTCAATGTTAATAGTTCTAGTATTTATTTTTAATATGATATTTGTGATTGGTATTAAACAATCTTTGAAATCCCATTACAATTTTTAACTTGGATTTTTAAATTTCAAAATTAGAACTTGTTAATTTTAAGAAGTATGGCTTAGCATTAAATAGGGTATTTATGTTATTCTTTTTACGTACCTTACAGTTTGGTGAGTTATTTTCTAATGTTGAACTATCCCTGCATTCCTGTAATATACTCTGCTTGGTCATGTTACCTTGGTTTAATTTGCTGATTTTTACATAGACTGTAGGTGTTGGATCCATATTCATCAGCAAAATACTTTAGTTTTCTTCATATTCCATCTTCATGAGGTCTAGGAAGTAAGGTTATGCTAGCTTGGTAAATCAAATTGGGAAGCTTTCCATTTTTTGCTATGGTCAGAAATTTTTTGAATAACATAAGGATTATCTGTTCACTGAAAGTTAGATAGAATTCAGCTGTAAAACCATCTGGGCCTGGCACATACTTTAGTGAATAGATAATTTTTGAGGCGTGTTTGTGGTACAGTGGGAAGAAGACTGCCTTTGTCATCAAAGAATTACATTTGAGTTCCTGCCCAACCCCTCTGCTCACTGTGTGACTTGGGTGAGTGATTTATTTTCTATTCTGTGAGGTAGCCATCTATTATCTACCTATTTTAATGGAAAGACTACTTCCTGGGGACATTTATGAACTGATAAAGAGTAAGTAGTGATCTGAGCAGTATCCAATAAAAGTAGATGTTCAACAAATGGCTATTTCTCTTTTCTGTCAGTCATCTGAATCATTCCTTTCAGGGTGTGTGCATTCTCACAGTTCATATCAGCAACAAATACATTGATCTGTGAATATCTGAACTAAGTTTCCTCAACTTTCTGGAAGGTTCCTGAGGACTTAGACCAACTCTACAGCTGGAATGTGACAAGTTATGGGAGGGATGGTTATGCAGTGTTCCTGTCACAGCACTACTGCTTCTAGTTTTGATCAAAATTCAAAAAACCTGTACACTTATTTACACTTATTTGAAGATGCGGTTTCTGGTTTCCAAGCTCTGAATTCAATTTACATTTCCCTACATGGGTATTTGAGAAATCTCTGTAGAACAAAACATGACCTGGGATTTTTGCTGTTAAGAGTAGTTCATCTGACAGCTAGCATTTTGAGCTAAACACATTTATAATTCAAAAGCTTTCATTAATTAGGGCTCCAGTCACTTATTTCATGAGCAGATGATTGCTCCATTCATTCATAGCTAATATTTAATCCCAAGATATTTCAATGCAGCAGGTTTTTTTTTTCCTAATGCAAAGTACTACAAAAATGCTTAGGTGGTTACAGGAGCAGTTTTTCAATGAATTAAAAAGGAAAAATTCATTACCTTTGAAGTTTCACAGGGAAAATATCCACCCAGACACTGTTTGCATGACGCTGATAACCCTTAAACAATTAAAATTGGGGAAAAATCCTACACACAATAGATCATAACAGTAGATTATATATATGCACAAATGTAGGCACTATACTTTTTCTGAAGGATATTTTAGAAATTATACTCAGCCAAAAGATTCTTAGGATTCTGGTGGATAAATGACTGAAAAGATTTAGGTTTCATATAATTCTGACAGAACTGTACCATAAATTTTTAAAAGTTAATTTATCTGATTTAATATGTTATGTTATATGGGAATGTTGACCTTACCTTCTCCCCCACTAGAGCATGTATTATTTATTTGAATTTAGGAATCCAAGATTTGACCCTAGTTTTACATTTGTTTGAACTCTCTTATTTTCTTCTTTGGGAATCTAGTCCATCTTAATTTCATTTGTCCTTCATCTAGCATTGGCTCTCCAAAGAAAATTTACTACAAGTCTGGTCCAGAAAACATTTCTGGAATTTAAGCTTTGTTTGGGGTGTTTTTGAGAAGGAAATGTGCCATCATCAAATAGAGTTTCTTGAGCCCACACAGAGTGTGTGGCATGAGTCCAATATTTCCTTTCTGGTTCCTTTGAGATTTGTTTATTACGTTGAAAATCATAATTTCCATAAAACAGCATAAGACTTTCCTGCCTTATAGCACAATAGAATAGCTGAGCAAAGAGATTTAACTTAATTTTGAAGGCTGGTTTTACCACATGTATTAACAACGATAAAAGCAATAACGCAGAGCAAAACAACCGTGACAGAAGAAGCACATGGCACAGGAAACTAAGCTTTTTATTTCTTATGCAACCTGTAGGGTCAACCTGATGTTCCTGGGTTTTGCGGGGCTGACTCAGACCTGTTCAGATGCTTGTATGCAGGGTTAAATTTGAAATAATCACCCTGGAAGGGGTAGAATAAGAACAAGTTATAAAGCGTGATGTTGTTGACAGCTAAAGCAAATTGTCTTTCAGTTCAAGCATGGGAGACTTTGCTACTGGGCCAGGCTTTGAGTCTCAGTGCCCTTTCTGTTGTGACTGCTTTGAATATCTGCTCGTCAGGAAAGTTCACCTTTCTCACATGAGTCTGACTCCCTAGTGATCTCTGTATTACTGGCTACACAGTGATAACTTTCACAAAGCCACAAGAAAATTCTCAATTTCCAGAGAAAGTTTTATATGGACTGTAAATGGCTATCTTCCCCCACTTTCTTTATGATTGGTTGTTCTTGAGTGCTGACTTATTTCTGTGTAAGAATGTGACCAAATTTTCACCAACCCATACTGAAATAAGAAAATAGGAATGGCACCTTTTATAACTGACACTTATCAGTGCTGAGCTCTGAAATGTGCTATTCTCAGATCACCCCAGATTGTGTGGCACATGGTGAGTTAGTACTTGCTGGCATGGTTGTGGTCAGTTTGGGCCATGTGACTAGTACTGGCCAATGGTTTGTAAGGGAGTTGATGAATGCTCCTCCTGGGCTGGAGCATTCATTGCTGCATGAAGAACATCCAGAGCTCTCTTTTTCTATGTGTCAAGCAGTCAGCCCCACTGGAGAAGGCTGCTCTGTCAGCCATGATCTCTAGGGGATGCCCACTCGTCCTTCCCCATGAGAAGCATGCAGCATGTTCATTTAAGAGTTGAGATTGGGCCAATATCATTTTTATTTTTCTTTACCACAGCACATTTTATACTATCCCTATAAGAACAGCTAATGTGTGTTGGTTGTAAGTGCCAGCTCTATCTTCTTAGGAATAATTATAATTTTCCTGCTCTCAAAAGTACTCCATTGTCTTTCAGCTTTTGCCCTTATTGGAAATGAAAAGTTGGTGCCCCTACCGATGTCCCCTTCCTTTGTTTGTCATCTGGGATTCACTGCTTTAAGTCACTTTCCATTACATGATAAAATAGGCAAGCCAATTTTCCAAGGTTTACTGACATTGTTTCACAGGATTCAAATCTTTCTCTAGTCATAGATATTCGTAGGTGCCTGTGACCTCTAAACTTATCATGCTGTCTTTGGTTACCCGAAGCCTCAAACTTTGGACACCGAGGCTACCTGTGCTTTACTTACTGCCTGCAAGAATCCCTTCAATGGTTTCTGCCAACTATGTTGAACCAGTTGGCTTCGGAAAGCACCTGCCCAGGGACAGCAAGAATTTTAAATCATGGGAGTCATATTTCATGTACAAAAGTTAGGAATGCAAGGTCTGGTGAAGCAACTGTTTGTGTGGTTTACTCAGGCCCTTGAATGCAATGACAACAAGAAAAATATTTTGTTTTGTATGCTTTGTATCAACAGAACTTAGATGAGTATGAAGCACATAGGAGGAACTCAGTAAATACTTGCTGAATAAACCTAGGAACTGAATATATTTCATAGGTTAATGATATGCCACTTAATCAACAAAGGCCAAATTCTCCTGATTGCTTTCCTAGTTTAGAATAACAGTAAGGTAGGCCTTAGAGGCCTTCCATCCTATGATCCTACAACCAAGTATTCAATTACTACAGCTCTACATGGATAGGTTAATTTCCCATAAAAGGACAGATTTTCCTTTTATCTCATTCAACCATTCTGACAGGATTGTCCCCTCTGGTGTCTTAAGGATATTTCAAAACCACAGGTATGTGTGTAGTTTTGAAAGCCTGAAAGCACAAAGCCACATATTTTTTTAAAAAGTATTACTATTTGCTTTTCTATTGTTAAAAGTTGAAACTATTCCTGTATTTACCCTGGAGGACAGTCGTGCATGACAGAGGTATGCGCACTGAGCATTCTTTCCTTGTCTCTTGGGCTATTACTCTTTTCTTGGGCTCAAACACTGTTCTTTGCTCACACAGTAAAGGTCTTGCACTGTCTGAATACACACAACGCTCACATTTGCCAGGATTTATTTATACACACACCTTAGCCTGATATTCCCTGTATTCTTGGATTTACGTGTCACCTCTCTATGTTTCCCTGGTTACTTAGTTGAAATGATTACTGGAAAATTGTATTTCCAGCTGCATAAAAGTTTATGTCCAAGATTTGCAGGCCAGTGGTTGCATTTGAGTGGTGTGCAACCTCCTTTTGCTTTTAATTTGCTTCTAGCCAGCCTGGCAACAGATATGTAATGAAATGCTATCTTCTCAGCCCTATGGTAAGACTTAGAAATAAGCAGTGTACAAAACCACATAGCATTCCTGCTCCTGTGATGCTCATAGCCCTTCTCAAGTTGACAATAAGAATGCACATACGATATAATAGAGATGAATACTTCACTCATTTTCAAAGGTACCAAACATACCACATAGAATTCAGCTGAGTTCTAAGCTGGAAACCATGTAACTTGAGGGATCCCCCTGTGTCATTAATAATGAAGTTTAGCAATGCAAACTTTTTAAAAAATGAATTATGTCCCCATCTGTAAAACATAAATACTACACGTCTGCCCGTGGAACGTGTGTTACTCACAGCTGTGGTCGCACATCCTTGCAGAAGTCAGCACTAATGAGAACTTCCTGTTCTCTTGTTTTTAGGTGACGCTAAGAAACCTGAGGGTGTTTAGACTGATGAATGAGGTGCTTGACTTCAGTCTTGTGCCTGCCCGGCTCCAGAGCTTATCTGCTTTCTGTTTGTTTTCTGTGCTCCTATTAGGTTGTTGTTAGTTACATTCTGATGTTTGTAGTTCGGGGAAATCTGTATCTTTGTTATTTATGTTATCAATAATGTGACCTGGGCCTTCCTCAGCAATGTTCCAACTGTTCCCAGGTCCTCAATCACTAATTATGCAGATGAACAGATTGTGGAAACTCTTTCCTTATGGCTGCATTCTGGAGGAGTTGTTTTTATTAAATTGCCGATGTCTTGAATTATAATTAGGTATTGGCCCGTATTTTTAGCATTTCTCCTCACTGTCTCTGTCTCTCTCTCCCTCCTTCCCCTCTTCAGTGTTTTCTTGCCCTCTTTAAATTCTTTCCTTTTTCACTTGCTAACAGGCTGCAAACTTTATCAAAAGAGAGAGAAGCCTCAAGTCATTAGCGTCAGAAGTAAGCTTGTCTAATAGCACATGACAGGGCAGCGTGTTCCATATCAGGAGGTTCTGTTTCTTGCAAATGTCATTAGGATGTGGAGCAGCCTGCCAGACAAAGTAGTAGAAGCTGGAGAGCTTAACAAGTTCAAGGGCAAGGAAGGGATTTATTTACAGCCTTGCAACACAGCCTGGACTGGTACAATCAATGAGATTTACCAGGAGTCAGAAAAAATATAGAAAGAAAAATGGAGACAATCAGGACCTTCCATTTATTGCAGTTAGCCAAATCTTTCCATGGTTCATCTATTTGCTCCTTGTGTGAGTTATACTGATCTTATTTGAATCTTATTAAGCATTCAAGGCAAGTTCAACACCCTAATGAAAGCAGGATACTTGATTTCCTTATTGCTTGAAGGAAGCACACAAGATGCAAGTTCAGCATGACATTGTTTTTAAAATATATAAATATACATCCATTCATGTTGAGTGACAGATTTTGGGAGATGAACAAGTACAGAGGTTACAGAGGAGGAGAAAAATATATTAAGACCCAGATACAAAAACTAAGAGCAAAACCAACCCAAACCAAAATTCTCCTCTAGGTTCTGTTTTGTTTTGGCTTTTTTTTTTTTTTTTTGGTGTTTGACTCCAAAAGAAATGTATAACATCCCTTCACCATTGTAATCTTGTTTAGAGACATCAAAAAATCAATGTCTTATGACAGTCAAAAGTAAATAAGTACTGGACTACCTCAAGTTATGGGAAAAAAGACCTTTTGAAGAGGAAATGTGTAGATTTTTCCATCAATATTCTTGTTCATTTAGAGGGGGAAGGAATCAGGAGAACTTCATGTAAGTGTTATAGGCAGCTGAGTTAATTAGAAATATTACAGGCAGTCAAACAGTGCTAGACCCTCAAAGAAGCCAGTGCAGAGGACCAGATATCTTGTAACCTTGGAGGAGACAGACACCTCCTGCTGTGGGCCAGACCTCAAGACAAAAGACAAAACAAATGCAATCACACTCTAGGTATAAACATCAGGGATTGATATTATAAGTAGATATGGATCAACTTCAGGAAGCCATATCCCAACCCCTACAGAGTCACTGCTCTTTAAGCATGCTGGCTCGCTATGTGACTCGCCTCCACGTTTGATCCCAATTTAATGTTTTACCTGAATGATTACATTGTAATCTTACTGGTTGATCATACTTCTGTCCCACCTCGTGCCCATCTGCCTTGCAAGTTCCCATTTTTCCCCACTGTGGACCTGCCTCACCTCGTGGGTTTGCTCTGTAAAAATCCCTGGATAAGACAGGATCCTCAGCAACCTACTTAGGACCCCTTCTGTCTCTCTCAGAAAGAAGCTTTCTTTCTCGCAATAAATATATTCTGCTCCTAACCTCTGTTGTTACTAAAATGCTTTCTTCAATTTTAGAGAACATGAACTCACCAGATATCTGGTAGTTTCCTCTATATCATGAGCATTAATATTAATTTGCCAGCACCTGAACAACAACCAAGTGGTAAATGCCAGTCATTATAAAATTATCTGGAAAGTCACACATGCTAAATAAACCTATCTCCTTTGTACTGTCTAGAGGAAAGAAAACCTAGATGGGTTTCTTATGTATACCTAATATACCTAAATAGGAATAAAGCTTTTGATACTATCAGCATATGAACACAGGATTCAATCCAAGTCTGAAAGAAGTTAAGCTTCTGAAAGAATGTTAATAGGGATGGAAATTATGTTTACACATAGGTAATTGATGCCTCATTATTTTTAAAATTATAATATTATAAGACATTGGAATAAAAGGGGATTTGAGATTTTTGCCTGCAACTTACCCATCTTAAAAGAGCAGTAGACTAAACACTTCTTAGAGGAAAACAGCTTATCTTTAAAGACTTCCTGAGAAGAAAGCTCATGTGATCCTTATCAAGGTGTTCTAGTTATTCATACCTTCAGTATCATAATCCCTGCATATGGCTGTACTGTTGACAGTGTCAACAAAGGGAACTGCTGGTGTGTTTGTTTGTTTTTAACTTTAACTGTAGAATAGTCTGGAATTTACATAAAAATCATGATGATAGTAAAGAGAGTTCTCATCTATGCTGTAGTTATTTTTCCCCCTATTATTAACGTCTTACAATAGTATGACACATTTTCGTAAGCTATGAACTAAAATTAATACACTCAAATATTATACATACACATATACACACATATATTTTTAACTAAAATTGTGCTTTATTCAGCTTCTTTCTTTCTTCTTTCTTTCTTTCTTTCTTTCTTTCTTTCTTTGTTCCTTTCTTTCTACCTATGGCTTTTATCTAGCAAGGGCCTCAACGAGGATAATGCATTTCACTTAAGATTTGCATGTTCTTCAGTTACAAATAACTTAGTCACCTTATCTTTGACAAAGAGGCCAAACATGTTCACTGGAAGAAAGATAGCCTCTTTAATAAATGGTGCTGGAAAAACTGGCTTTCCACATGCCGAAGACTGAAACTAGACTCATGTTTACCACCATGTACTAAACTAAAGTCAAAATGGATCAAAGATACAAACATTAAAACAGAAACACTACATCTATTGGAAAAGAAAGTAGGTAGAAATATTGATGACATAAGTGTAAGTAGAGTTCATAAACAAAACCCATACTGTATGGGAAATATTTCAAAGAAACAAAAAGCAGGATCTCATCTTATTAAACAAGTTTTTGCACAGCAAAAGAAATCACCAACAAAGTGAAAAGACAATTCACAGAGTGGGGAAAAGTTTTATCCCATTGTCCCTCAGAAAAAGGTCTTCTGTCTAGAACATATTCAAAGACCCAATCCAAAAATGAACATCTCAGATAAATACACACATCTCAGATGAAGAAATACAAGTAGCAATTGAATATATGAAAAAATGTTCAACATTACTAGTCATCCAAGAAATACAAATTAAAACAACACTAATATTCTATTTCACTCCAGAAAAAATGTCTACCATCAAAGAAATCAATCAGTAACAAATGTTGGAGAGGCTGTGGGGTAAAAGGAACACTTCTCCACTATTGGAAATGTAGACTGGTACAACTATTGTGTAAATCAGTGTGGAGAATCCTTAAAACACTAGAATTAGAGGTCCCATTCAACCCAGCTATTTCTCTTCTGGGTATCTTCCTAGAAGAATTAAAAACATCATACTACAGCAATATAGGTTCACCCATGTTTATTGCAGCACAATTTTTAATAGCTAAATCCTCAAAACAACTCAAATGCCATCAACTGAGGCATGGATAAAGAAGATGTGGTTTTTTTATACAATGGAATACTACTCAGCCACAAAGAAGAATAAATGAGACTTTTATTGGTAAAGGGATGCAACTAGAGATGATATTCATAAGTGAAATAAATAATACTAATGTGTCTAAGCATTGTATTGTCTCTCTTGTGTGATAAATTGAAAGCATAATGATGGAAAATGTACAATAGGTATTATGAAACAGGAAGAAATTGTTCAAAAGGAAAAAGGAACTAGGAAAGGGAAAAGGACAGTATGGAAAATGGAAAAAGTGAAAATGAGTGGTACTATTAGTGTCTTAGTTCACTAAAAAGGAAAATCTGTACTAATTCCAATTAGAGAAATTTTTATGTCCATATCTTATACCATAAGCAACTGCTTTAAAGCTAACAACATGTAATACATTAACTACTGTTATTTTCTTAGAATTTTGTTATGAAATTTTGTTTTATCTTTTCCCCATAAGATTAAAAAAAAGATTTGTGTGTTCTTGTAACAATTTGTGTCCCCTTATAAGAGTTTCTCACATTCTCCCCATTCTAGATGACCTTGAGTTGACAGTTTAGAGGAGCACCCTCTGGCCTTTTTGTAGAATGTATCTCCATTGGAATGTGCCTGGTATTTCTCTCATGGTTAGGACTGGTTACGGGTACTGGGGAAGAAGAGCACATGGGCCAAGGCCATTCTGATGACCACATATAGAGTCCAGGTGCTCTCTGTGTCACTTATCCCCATGAGTGTTGACCCTGCCCACCTGCATGGGGCAGTGTTTGTCAGGCCTCTTCCCTGGGAAATCATTCCTCTACCTCTTCTCATGCTGTACCACTTACAAACAAATATTCAAGCAAAACCCACAATTAATGAATATGAACTTGTACCCCTCCTTCTTGAGAGTCGGAGGTCAACAAAAGTTTGATGGAATTCTATTTTATAAGATAATTCCTCTGGAAAATTTCCTGTTTCTCTGGTGTTCCATTTTGTCACCTTCATTCACTGAGCTGGTCTGTTTACTTCTTAACAATTTGTTTTTAACTTGAAAATTATGTCTAGTTAGATTTTTTGCATCCATTTTTGAAACACGGCAACTACAAGGGGTGTTAGCACAAAAAAAAAATCTTTCGGTTCAATCCAGTAACTCGATTTATTTTAATATTTTGTCCTAAATACAGGCATACATATTTCTCTGTCTGCCTTTTCTGGGGCATTTCCAGAGTGTCTGATTTTATCTCTCCCAGTGTGTACTCAGCTGCTGTTTAGGATGCAGATGCAACGATCTTTACATGTTGCCACGTGCACCTACCTCCCTCTCTTATCTCCCTTGTTTTCTAATCTTCTTCTACCACTGTGTTATCTTCCATTCCCAAGTAGATTTAAAAACATCAATAAAGGAGAATAAACATATTAACTTCTGGTACACTAAGTCCTTTAGAATGCCAGGATGTTCATTACTTGGGTTTAGAGTTTCTAGATTAAGACTGGGGAAGAGGTTTTATTTCAGTACCTACTTGTACTAGTTATTAGGAGCTACCTGTAAGGCTGTATTCAAAAGTATTTCAAAGACATGCCTAGGCTTATATGGGAAGAACTATATGACAGATAAGCTATGGACAAGGAAAAGATAAAATGTGAAATGTTACCTTTAGATAATAAAAGACTCAAAGGACAATAAGATCCAAAATGTATAGTAGATATTATAAGTGCTCTAAAGGATATAACTAGTATGTATGTTTGAGTGTGCAAGATAGATAACAATACTACTAAGGCTTTGTTAGTTTATCAAACAGAATAGTTTGTATTGTCATTGTTTGATTCTGTCCACATTATGTGTTTTGATTTTTGTAACTTGAACAACTACTTCTAAGATAACAATATGTAATTTATCAATTAGTGACTTCTTACTGCTATTTTTTTGAAATTCTGTATTATTTTTACCCTTTTTTTTCTGTTTTGCTTTTTTTCTCTAAATAAAAAAAAGATGAACTATCAGACATTCTGATCTTATCAAATAAGTCATAAGCTAATTCTAGGTTTTTAAAGACTTACTAATGTTTGATTTGATTATTTTTATACTATCAGTTTATCAAGATTGTAGAAGACAAAATTTAATAATATCAAGCAACATGGTTATCTCTGGGAGACACTTAAGCCAATTACGAATACTTTCGAAAAGACAATAGTCAAAAAAAGACTGCAAGATTTCCCTCCAAGAAGAAAGCCATAGTTTTTTACTAGACTTCCCCGTTCATGTGAATATTCAGAATGAGAATGTGGTAGAGAAGGGCCCGTGTTATGGTGAAGGACTTCCATTCAGAGTACAGGAAACGTGTAACACAGGGGTCATTTCATTTCCCAAGTCTGTTTTACTCCTTTGTTCATTGGTCATTGATCTCAACCAATCCCAGCTAAAAGTATTAATGAGAACTCTTCACATTTTAAAATCATTTATCCCAATGAAGAAATTATTCTCAAAAGTACAGACTTGTACTAAAACCAGTGTTTAATGGCTCTATTCCAAGGTTTTTGTAAATGCAACATGAATGACATCATGAATTTGAGGTATCTGAGAAGTTTCTACTGTACTACATGATTTACCTAATTGAGATTATAATGCCTGATATCTTTACTACTGGGAAGTCCCTCCTTTCAAGAGTTTTCTACTCAGTAGATTTTTATTAAATTTGCCCAAGGGGGATTTTTATAAAATAAATTCACTGTAATATGTTATAACAATTTTTATCTGAAAGGATCTGAATTTATTGAAGAATATCATAGATATGTGATGGAAATGGCAAGGAGAAAGCAGAAAACTAAGTACCCTCTTGCACGTTGACCACATTAACAAATTTTAGTTCTTGTCAATTTCTTTTTCAGACAGGAGAAGGTAAACATGCTAATATGATGTAAATCTAGTATAATATGTTATACTCGACTTAAAAATATTTAATGTTGTAAAATGATTTGACAAAAGAATGAAGAAATGCATTTAAAAGTTGATGGATAAGGAAACTAAAAAAAGTTGCCAGTGCTACTACGTTCAAAATTAATACATAAAGCAAAGTCCTCATCACATTGGATGCATAATCCAGACCAAATGAGAAGAATTTGGTAATTACTAATGGGAGCATATTTTTACTGGGGGAAACAGAACAATGTGCTGCATATGTTCACCAAAAGACAAGTTCATTAACTAGCCATTTGGTACACTTCTAAAAATGATAAATCTACTCAAATGACCAACTATGACAGAATGTGTACATAAATCATGATATATTCCTATAGAATACTGCACCGAAAAATCCTAAATATAGCTACAGTTATCTGTAAAAACATGGAGGTGTCTCAGAAATGTAATATTGAGTAAAAGATACTACTCAAAAAACACAGTGCATACTGCATGCTTCCATATGTAAATTCTAGGGCAGGCAAAGCAAAGCTATTATGTAGGAAGTAACATGAGAGCTGGGTCTTGGCAGGGCATGAGGTGATTAAGTCCCTGGAAAAGGTACGTGACGTGACTTCAGTGGAGCTGCAGCTATCTCCTTCTTCATCTGTAAGGCATTAGCACACGGTTGTTTACTTTGTAAAAATTCACTGAGTAGTAAATTTATGATTCGCTGACTTACCTAGTTGAGTGCAATATTTTAAAAAGGCTTTTGAGAAAGATGTGATATCTCTATTTTAATACATGTATATAGATACACATGGATATAGATATCAGACAGGCCATCACGGTTTATGTGGACATAATCAAACTGTTAGAGGAATTTGGCAGATTTTACAATTGAGATCTCTTAAGATCTTATTGTCCTTTCTTTTAGTCCATATTCTTTAATGAGAATTGAATTACCTGTTTTAGCTTTAGATTTTCTGAAGTAAAAGTTAATCTATTTCTGTACCTTGAAATTTTGATGATCTAACTCTAGATGGAAAAGGACCACTCATTTAACTGAGTGTTTCCTTACTTTGATGTGTGTGTGTGTGTGGTGTGTCTTGTATTGAGATACAAGGACTGAAATAAGTATTCTGCTATGTTAGCTGTCATATGTGCAGTGTATTTATGCTTGTTACAAAATTTATGCTTTCAAACTTACTGTGTTCATTAGGGAAAGAGGAATTAATTATCAGGAAATGACAAGACTTATTGGAGGTAAAAGAAATACTCTTACATGATTGAGCTTAGTGCAAGATGGAACAAATTCAAACTATAAAAAAGGTATAGAGAGGCACACCTGTAATCCCAGGACTTGGAGACCGAGGTAGGAGGACCGCTGTGAATCTGAGGTCATCTTGGTTTACAAAGGAAATCCAAGGCCACCCTGAATGGCATAGTGCAACTCTGTCATAAAATGACAAAATAATTAAAACCAATGGAAATAAGTAGAGTTTATGATGAAAATCTAAATGGGTGTTGGGTGGGGGTGGCAGGCGGAGGGTGGTAGAAATTTATGGTAGTCCTAAGTGTGAAAGATTTGTGTAAACATTTTTCCCAAACTCTATTTTTACCTGGGTGTCTTTGGACACATTATTTTACTCATATGTAAGAGAGATAATGATCTCTCTCTTAGAGGAATGTTGTTGGATTTAAGCAAGGTGATGCCTGTAGAGCTTGGCAAAATACCTAACAAAAAGTTAGTGTTCAATACAAGACAGCCATTTTTTATCATTATGTCACGTGGCATGCAGGCATAGGTTGTACTGATTTTAGGGTGGCAAGAAAATTTCAGATTTCATTGATTAGAGAGGATGGGATCTCTGAAATAATGCTCAGATTTGGTTTGAATTGGCTCAGGACAAGGCTGAGCTTAAGGACTGAACATGTTTAGCATCTTTCTCTGTAAGGATGTAGCTCAAACTCTAACTGGACATGACTTGTTTCTCTAGCCTTTCACTGTTTCCTAAATATTTGTTGGTATGTATGTATTAACTTTTTTTAAAAGATTACTTTCTTTCAAATTTTGGCTGATGTGATAATTTTTCCTAACATTTATGTGATGCAGTTACATAAAATTTCTTTTAGAATCTTATTGGAGATGCTCTATTTCCTTCTACATCAGCCCATAAAAAAAGCATTCTGAATTCTATGACTTATTTCCATCCCTGGAAACCTTCAACAGCATTTGCTATTTCCAAATGGTCCATTATCTCCAACAAATTCACTCATCTTCTGGAACTACCATTTATTTATTCACGCATCTGTTCTTCACCCCCATTTCCTTACTCTGTGAACTCTCATCCTTGGATTTATTTGGAAAACTAATGTTTTTTTCCAATGCCCTAATCTGTAGATCAACAACTGAGGTATTATAAACTCATGACCAAATCTCCCTCCATGGGTTTGCATGATTATCTGCAAGACTCAAGAAATCATTTTTGTTTTAGTGCATGAGCCACGTAGAGTAATTTTCCAAGAGTAGTTCTCTCCTCCTGTGCTTACTGTCTGGGAAAGAGTGGGTATCTTTGCCCTTGGCAATTGTCTAAAAGTTTAATCAGCTCTACTTTTAGGGTCTTTTTGATCTGAACAGCAGCCCCTGGCTTAGAGTCAGCAATTCAAACTTATAAGAAAGCAAAATCTTGTAGGAGGTACTTTTGGATTTCATTTCCATGTGGGCTCAGGAATTTATGCTTCTTGGCATATAAATGGAAAATAATGTGATTCATTATTTCCCTAAAGACGAAGCCATTGTTGAGAACCTTGGGGTGGGCCAACTTGCCTTCTGCTATATATGAGGGACGTTTACCCCCCAGGTTATTTACAAGGAGTTATAAACCCAGTCTTTGGAATCTTCTCCCCAGTAAATCATCACTCATCTATTTGCATGCTACTCTGCATATATTTGTATAATGAAATAGGTTATTTCTGCAAAATCATCCAAAATTTCTAACTTCAGGGAGGTGAAACAATTAATGAGGCAATTGTGTTCAATTTTACCCTCTGAGCGAAAGAAAAGCATGGCACAACCAAGCGACCTGTCTAACAGACAGCCAATTCTCCTGGGTTGGTTTGTGTTTCTGCTTTTATTGACATCTATTATAGGCTTGGATCAAAGTCCTTAAAATGAACAATAATTGTGTCTGTTTCAATGTCTGTGTGTTTATTTGTACTATTTAATGCAGCAATTTTATCTTCGCAGCTCTTAATTGCATTCAGTTCTAATCATTCTCTCCCTAATAAAGAAATTCAGGCCTCAACTTTATGACTTTTTAGATACATGACATTGGCAAATAGTTTAATTTCTGAGCCTCAGTTTCCTGAGGATAGTGCCTTGTGGAATTCTTGTGGAGATTAAATATAACGATTTGAGAAAAGTGCCCTGTAGAGAGTAGGTCCTCAAACATTGTACATTTTCTTTTTTTCTATTTAACTATATGTCATTGGGTTTTATAGATTTCAAAGCACCAACTTTTTATTTAAGCCATACCTCCATGATTTCAAAACATCTGGATAGAGAGAAAAAGGGACGTAATCACCCAGGTGTTTGGTTTGGATGATGACAAATACCAAACACTTAAAGCCATCTGGGAGATAGGCATAATTTTTTTCACTTTTATCCAGATGTATGAGGATAATAGCCTTGGTCAAAGGATAAAAATCACCAGAGTTTTCTTAAATTGTAGATTATTAATTTTTAAACATTCTATTATTTGACTATCTTTTATGTTAGTTGCCTTTGAAATATTTCTTGTTTCAAGTCCTTTTGAAAATAAAATATAATCTGATTTCATAGAACCCAGGAATTTTACTAAGAGAAAAAACAATTTCCTGCATTGCAAATTCCATTTTTCTACTCAAGAGAAGTAAAAGCAAGAATAATTTAGTGATAATTCTAGAAAATTGTTATAGTTTAGATCTAGAATATATCCCCCAAATTCCATGTGTTTTGGAAGAAGACTGGATCACGGAGGTGGTGTATTTAACTCATAGCTAAATGTGCTCATGCGAAGTAGAGTCTGATAATAAGAGTCAGGTCACTTAGGAGTGGTGTGGCCAACAAGGGTGTATCTCCCTCCTCTCCTTCTCTCTTCCCTTTGTGTTGTGTCTTGGCTGCCATGGGTTAAACATGTGTTCCTCAGATATGCCTGTCTGTCATCCCTTTTCTGGGATGGAGTCAGCCAACTGTGTGCTGAGGCTGTGAGCCATAATAAACCTCTCCTCCTTTAATTTATGAGTGTCAGGTATTTTGTCCCAGTGATGAGTAAGAAACTAAGACAGATTTTGGTACTAGCATGGGGCCATTTCTATTACCTGGCCTTATGGTAGAGAAGCATTTGGAAATAGTTGATGGGAAGAGTTTGGAAAGGTTTAAAAAATGCTAAAATTGCTGTAAACTGAGCTTGATGGAATATTCTGGTCAGCACTTAAAGGTAAAGAATACTTGTGACAATACAGACAGTAAAATCCATACTTAGGAGGTTTCATTTGGGAAGAAGAACTCCATTAGCAATGTACTAGATGCCATGTGTGTCAAACTGTGGCAGAAACTTTGTTTAGATTTGTTTAAACACATGTCCTGAGACTTTATGCAAAACAGAGATTAATTGTGACAGAGGAAATTTCAAAACAAGCCAATGTTCAGGCTGTAGCAGGGGTATTGGTGGCTGCTGTTAGCCAGATCTCCAGTAAAAATCAGAAACATATCAAGAGATTAGAGACAAAAAATATAAAATGTCTGCTGTTTCTAACAAAAAAGAACGTACCTGCAAAGTGGAAGCTATGGAAAGCCCGATTACAAAAATGATTAGTATTAAAAAAGAGACAGGTGCTTTGAATCAGGACAACAGAAAAGATGATGGAAGGCATTTCAGGAATCAGCAATACCCTACTCTTTGGTAGATTCAAGAGTAACCTAAACTCAAAAAGTGAGCCCCAGGATGTGTTCCTTCAAGCCCACAGAGGAAAATGTTTCCCTAAGCTCAGCCATGCAGACACTCAGCAGGCTCTGCAGCTCTGATCTAAAGGGTGCTTGTCTATTTATCAAGTTGGTAGTGTCATCCACATAGTGCTGGTTTTACAGGAACATGGAATGCAAGATTTTGGGGAGTCAATATTCATCCAGTCAGACCTCAGAGGAAAGCCCCAGAGAGGTCAGTATGTGAGTCTGGGAGACTGAAGTTGAAAGTTCAGTGGAGATACCAGGAAGTTACAGATGCCAAGAATGTGGAATGTCTGTGAGAAAGCCTGAGAGAGAGAGAGAGAGAGAGAGAGAGAGAGAGAGTAAGTATGTGGGCTGAAACCAGCAAAACCATAGGAGCAGCTCTACCAAAGTACTTTGGGTTACACAGCCCACCACAGTTTGCCCAAGGTACTAGATGCAGAGCTACAGGATTTAATGTTTGCTGTGCTGGTTTTTAGTCTTACTTTAGTCTCATTAGTTTTTATGCTTCTGTATCTCTCTCCTGGAATTAGTGTTTACCCTATGCCATTATATGTTGAAAGTGTTTACCTTTTTTTATTCTTATAGGGACTGA
Organism: Dolichotis patagonum; assembly: GCA_004027295.1. Taxonomy (NCBI): domain Eukaryota; kingdom Metazoa; phylum Chordata; class Mammalia; order Rodentia; family Caviidae; genus Dolichotis; species Dolichotis patagonum. Next base: position 146,486 of record PVJX010001549.1, read on the forward strand.
TAGCTAAGAGTTTGCCTTGTGTCTCATAGGAGACTTTGGACTTAGACTTTTCAGCAGTGTCAGAACTGTCAAATCTTTGGCAATCCTTTAGAGCTACATTAAATGCACTTTGCATAATGAGATAGAGAAGAACATTTTAGGAACTAGGGATTGAATGTGATGATTTAGATCTAAATTGTCCCCCTAAATTCTCAAGGTGATAGGATCACAGAAGCACTATTCACAAAAGTGGATTAATTCACTGATGTGTTCATAGAGAAAAGTTGGTAACTGTCAGAACAGACTGGTCACTGGGGGCATGATCCAAAAATGCATATTGTCTTCCCTGGCTCCTCCCTTCACTCTCTCTACTTCCTGGATGCCATGTTTGACCACCTTTTCTTCATCATGATGCTCTACTATCCTCTATCTGCCTTGGATCCAGGTGAACTTGGACTAAAACTATGAGTCAAAATAAATCTCATTTCCTTTAAATTGTGGGTGTCAGGTACTTTGTCCCAGCAATGGGAAAGTTACTAAAATAGACATAGAATCAAATATTAGCAGATCTGAAAGAAAAATAAAGAACTTTTACCTCTATGTATACAGAAGTACATCCATTTAACTTGTATACATATGAATACATGAAAAGAACCCCACTTTTCCTCTGATCACCATGGCACTCTAGCACGATATGCTGTTCCCAAATGTTTTTTTTAAACTTTCCAAGAAGCTAGAAAAAGAATAAACCAGGCTTCAGTAAACTCAGCCGCATATGCAAACAGTACCCATGCTCTCACATCTGCCGTCCAGGGCACTGCTTAAACAGATGTCATGTTAGGATCTGATGTTCTGTGAGCAACTGAAGCAATTCTCCTCAGTCACAGCGATGAAGCTTGGAGAAAGTTTCTGGCTCTGACAAATCCCCAAGTCACAAAGAAATGATTCCATTGACCTAGCAGCTTTGCACTCCCAATACAATATGTTCTTGAGCAGCTTCCCAAGGGGGAAAATAATGTGAGAGTTTTTAAGAGCGCCGAAAGCCTCCCCTCTAATCATCCTGTGTGGATTTTGCTAGCATTCCAAGGCATCCCAGACAATTCCAAGAAAACCGTGGGGACTAAGTAAGGTTTTTAAAACATTTTTTCTGCCTGAAAATACTAAAGATAAGCAGCTTCACAGAATAACACTGTTATTCGAACATGAGTTCCACTTATCAATTGCCTTTGGTCACAAAACAACGGTATAGCTTAAAGAAGTCACTGGTAAGTTGATAAGTACCCACCAGGGAATCTTCCTTCCTGTAATTGTTTTTAAAGGAAGAAAGTCAGAAGACTCATATTTTGGGACTGTTACTTTAACATTTTCTATACTGCTTAATTCATGTCTAAAAAGCAGAAATGGATGGCTGGTGTTAGGAAAAGAAAGAACATTTCTGAGGAGTGGATTTGTCAGTAACATTACCAGCTGTAACTTAGTCTGGAATACAAAGGTGGCCAAAAGCCTAAGGTTACGGAGAACAATTATACTCCAGTTATTTTTTAGAGGCTCAGCCAGTAAGAAACCTGTTATCTTGGTTTAGCTGAAAACTCCTTAAATTGGTAGCCAAACAAATGGTATTCTGAAGCCGATTTGTGATAGCTTTTGAGATCTAATTGCTACATTTTCAGAATTTTAGCAAAGTTATTCTATCAGTCAGCTTTTCCATGGTTAGATATAATATCCATCATTCATGACTCAAAGGAGGAAATGTTTAGTTTACTTCATAGATTCAGTAGACTCAGTACATGGTTGGGAGGCTCTATAGCAAAAACATCTAACGAAGTTGACATGTCAACACTAATGGTCTCACTTATGGATATTACTTTGGTAGTTTAAAATTGGTCATGTGGGAATATTTATAGATACTGACACATGCTACAAGTCAGGGCTTTTGTTTCCTAAAAAGCTTTTAAACATGTACTAAAACATCACTGTGACGGTGATGTCTATTGCAGGATCTTTAATGTGGGAGAATCACCTAAGTAATAGATAATATGAGTGGAAATTTGTTTTGTGTGACATCTGGTAGAATCTTCCATTTTATGGAGCATTTCAAAAATACTATTTTTGTTCAGTTTTTATAGTCTCATCATATTACAAGTGACCATAAATCATTTACAAAATGAGAAGGTAACTAAAATATAAAAAAAGAGATGAAATTCCATTTATTTGTAAAATATATATAAATTACATTACTTATGAAGTAATATATCTATTTGAAATGGACTTGAATTAGTTGTAAGTATGTATTGCAAACTCAAATAAAATCACTATAAACGTTTTTAAAAATATAACTGACATACTTTGAAAGAAAAGAAAATTAAACCATGTGGATTGCTCTAAACCACAAAAGGTAAAAAAAAAAAACATAATAAGGGCACAAATAGGAATTAACAATAGCAACAATTAGGAAACAATAAAAAATATAGTAAATACTACTGCAGCAATATTAATACTGTTAAATGTCAACTGCCTAAACACAACTATAACAAGACAAATATTTTCATAACAAATTTCAAAACAAGGCTCAAGTATATGTTATCTACAAGAAACTCACTTTATTAATACACATAACTTACAGAAAGACAAATATAAAGAAAAAGTGAAGAGATAAAGACATTCCATGCTGACACCAATTTTTTAAAAAGTAGAGTACAGGAAGTTCCTGACTTACAAACATTTGAGTTGCAAACTTTCACAAAACTTGCATTATGAACATTTGTAGATTCAAACCAATTGCATGCATTGTCATAGTTGTGCTGCCATGTGCTTCCTATTCAGTACAATAATGTATGCACCATACTACAGTGCTCAATCAGAGCCCAGGAGGTCCTGAAACAAGAGGAAAAGCAATGGTGACATGCAGTCGTCTGCTAGGGAGTGCAAAGCAGTGACTTTGGAAAAGAAAACATAATTGAGAGACTGGACTGAGGCAAAATAAGCTAGATGTTGCTCTCTGTTTTTGTATGTGTTTAGTTTTTTTAGTGATTGCATATTTGTGTGAAACATGGAAAAGATTCACTTTGTCAGACCTTTGAATAAGTTCACAGAATGAATCCAACAGTTTGGTTCACAAACAAAAGTACTTGGCAAAATTTTTAATTTTGTTTGCATACTATACATAGGTGACAAACACAATCGTGGCCTTCTTTCTTGCACAAACAGAAATATACTCATATTTTCCAAATTTGTGGAACAAAATAATTCGTGCACTGTGGTACCACTCTACTTCCAGATAAAGCAGACTTCAGAGAAAGATATTACCAGGGATAAAGAGTAATACATAATGATGATAGATAGATCAATAGTCCAAAAAAATAACCTGCAATACATATGTTCCTAACAAGAGGAAGTCAAAATGTGTGAAGCAAAACTAACAGAAATGCAACAAGAAAAAGATGAATAGTTGGAGATTTTAACACATGTCTGTCAAAAATGAATAAATACAATAGGCAGAAAACCATCAAAGACATTAGTGAACTCTGTAGTACTATCAATCAATTGGATATAATTGACATTGATAGAATTCTTCATTCCAACATTACATATTCTTTTGAAGATCACATTGAAACATTTACCTAGATAGACCTGTTCTAGACCATAAATACGTACTTTAACAAATTTAAAACAATAGAAATTAAACAGTGTCTTTTCACAGGTCACTGTAATTAAACAAGAAATGAATAACAAAAAGGTGGAAAATCTTAAAACACTTGAAGAATTTTTTAAATTTTTAATTATTATCAGTATATATTTGTAGTACATAATGATTGCATTCATCGTGGGGAATTGGTAATGTACACATCTGGATTTTTTTAAATTTTCATTTCTTTTCGACTTCTGCCTTTTTTGTCAGTATCAGATTCATTTATCTTATAAATTTTTATGAAGGTAATTATCATATATATAGATAAACAACCAGATTAACAGGACAAAAAGACATGTGACATACAAAGGACAATTATCCTAAATCGAGGAACACTTTTAGATATATTATCTATGCAGATGACAGTAAATTTTCTCAATTTTTTCCTATTATCTTTCTTTTATTTTGCACTTTACTTATATATTAGTTTAGTCTTTCAAATAAGAGAAACCATGTGATATTTAACCTTGTACATCTGATTTACCTCACTGAACACTGTGGTCTCAAAGTGCATTCATTTTCCTAAAAGTAACTCAAGTTTATCCTATGTGGCAGAGTAGTATTCCATTGTGTATAAATGCCACATTTTCTTTATCCATTTATTTATTGATGGACATACAGGTTGCTTCCAAGATTCAGTAATTATGTGTTATAAATATGGGCATGCATACATCATTGTGGTAAGATGTCTTCAATTCTTTTGGGGAGATTCCTATAATTGGAATAGCTGTGTTAAATGGAATTTCTATTTTTAGTTTTTTGAGGAATCTGCATTCTGATTTGCATAGTGATTGTAGAAGTTTACGCTCTTATGGACAGTGTAGAAGGGTTTTCTTTTTTCTATATAACCTCTCGAGAATTTCATTTATTTGTTAATTGTTCTGCTTATAGACATTCTTGCTGGAGTAAGATCAAATTCAGTGTTCCCTGAAATGAAAGATACTTGGTAATAGTGTGTGATCTTTTTGATGGGTTGCTAAAATCTGTTTGACAGTGTCCTATTGAGAAGTTTTTGTGTTGATTACAGAGATTGGTATGCAGTTCTCTTTCTTGATTTGTTCCTTTTCCGGTATTGAGATCAGAGTAATGCTTCTTCCATACATAATATTTGGAATACCGTTTCCCTTTTGATTTATTAAAGAATTTAAAGCATAGTGGTATTAGATCTTAAGTTCTGAAATTTGGCAGTGAATTCATCAGAACCTGAGCTTTTCTTAGTTGGTAGTTATTTTATTACTTTTTCTATTTTGTTTATTGATACCACATTGTTCAGGATTTTTGTATCTTCTTAGTTCAGTTTTGGTAGTTCATATGTACCGAGGGATTCACCCATTTCTTTTAAATTTTTTATTTTATTAGAGAAAATGTTCTCAAAATAGCTACAAATAATCTTGTGGATTTTGGAAATTTTGTTGTGACTTCTAATTGGATGAATTTGGGTCTTTTCTTATTTTGGTAAGATTGCCTAAGGATTTGTATACCTTGTTTAATGTTTAAAACGATCAACTCTTCAATTCATTGATTTTTTTTTGTATTTTTTGGTCTCAATTTCATTATTTTGCTTAGATCTCTATATTTTACCTCTTCATACTAGCTTTGGGTTTGGATTATTCTTATTTTCTTGGTGTTTGAGTTTTATCATTAGATTATTTATTTGAGCTCATTGTTTTTCCAATGCAGTAATTCAACATTATAAACTTTCATTTTAGAACTGCTTTTATTGTGTCCCTTAGGTTTCAGTGTATTATACTAGCATTATTGTTGATTGTAGAAACTGTATAATGTCTTCTTTAATATGATCTGTGAACTGTTGATTATTTGAAATGGTATTATTTCATTTTCATGTGTTTATTTATGTGGTGTTTTTGCATTGATTTATTATTGTATTATGATCCAACAATATGGATGAGATTTTTCAATTGTTTTGCATTTAATTAAGCATGCTTTATGGACTCATATGTGTCATATTTTGGAGAAAGTCCCATGTGTTGCTGAAAACAATGTGTTTTCAGATTTTTTTTTTGGTTAACAATCTGCATATATCTATTTTTGGAGGTGGGGTACTGATGATCAAACTCACAACCCTGCACTTGCGAGGCAAGTGCTTATACTGCTGAGCCCATGTGATTGAGGATTTAGTTCAACTTTGATATTTCTTTCTTCTTGTCTAGTTGATCTAGCCATTTAGTATTGAGGTACCCTATCACAACTGTATTGGTGTTTATCTAATTTTTCATAACCATCAGCATTTGTTTTATGAAGTTGGATGTGCCACTATTTGGTACATATATATTTATACTTGTTAACTCTTCTTGTTGAATTGTTCCCTTAAAAAAATGTAGTGACCTCCTTTGTCTCTTCTAATCAGTCTTGGCTTGAAATCCCCTTTGTCTGAAATTAGAATAGCAACTCCTGATTTTTTTTTTCCTGGATTTCTGTTGCATGTAATACTGTTTCCTTCCTTTGACATTTTAGGTTGTGAGTTCCTTGTAAATTAAGTGTGCTTCTTTTCTTTTATACTGGGTATTGTTCAATTTTGTTTCTTGATCCTTTATGCCAATTTGTGTCTTTTGCCTGGAGGAATGAGACCATTCACATTTAGAGTTATTGATTTATTCCTGTCATTGCATCACCACATTATTTTCCTGAGGAATTGATTTATTTTCTTTTTTGTTTAGTTTCCATCTTCTGTAATTCTAACAGATTAGCACCTGTATTTTTTTTTTGTTTGCCTTTCTCTAGTAGCTTTTAAGATTTTGTCCCTGTGATGTACTTCTGATATTTTGTGTATGATGTGTACAGAGAGATTCTCTCATGGTCATGGATATTTGAGGTTCTATATGTCCCTTTTATCTGTATGGTTATTTCTTTTCTCATATTTGGTGAGCTTTCTGCCATTGTTTCTGTGAATAGGTTTTAAATATTATTTGTGTTGTCTTTTTACTTTTAATTATTTAAATAATTCTTAGATTAGACTTCTTTGCATCATTTAGTGGTTGTTGTTACATCCATTTTTCACATTTTTCTCTTGTTGTTTTTAAAATGTATTTGAGTAGCTCATCTTTGAAGGCATCCTTGTTTTCCAGTTTTGAAATTCAGCCCTCACAATGGTTGCTTCTGCTGTCCGTATTTTCAATGCCATTTTGAACTTCCTAGATTTCTGATTGAAACCTTTTCATGAGCTCTAATTCTTTGACAAACTGGTCATTCACATTTTGTATCATTTTGTTTAGCTTACCTAGCTTTTTATTATTGTCTTCTGTAAGCACATGCATCTTTTTGGTTACTTTTCATTATGTTTAGTTATAATTTCTCTAATAATACTTACTACCTCTTTGAGTTGTTTTCCATCTTCTCTGTTATACTATTGACTAATTTGTGTGAAAAAAAATGAAAAACTCATACTTTTAAATAACACGATATCTAAAGGAAATAGCTCAACAAAACATATGTCAAATGCACTATATTGGTTAGGATTCTCTAGAGGAACAGAATAATTATAAAATACATATATAATTATACAAAGGGATTTATTAAGTAGGTTTATTGGATCAGATGAGGAAGAGTAAAATGACCATCTCTTTGGTCAGAAGCAGAACAATTCAAATTGACAGTCTGAACATTGGAGAACTAGAGTATAGTAGTTGAAGGTCGAAGGCCTGGAAGCTCACTGTAGACTCTAGCCTTCCACTGCTGACTTGCACTGGTAATTTACAGCAGATTTTGGCATAATCCAAACTTTGGTTTCATAGACATACAAAATGCAAAGCTTTGGGGTCAGAGTGGCTTACATAGATTTCAGCAGAAGGCTTGGGAGGCCAGGCACTGTGGCCCTCAGGGGGGCATTGTGTTAAAATGTCAAAGTATGACCAAAAGTGCAGTGGAGATGCCAGGAAGTTGTAGATACAAGGAACATGGAATACCGGCTGAGGAAAGCTGCAGGCATTGAGAAGAGCCACTGCAAGAGAGGCGCCATTAGGGCTGCAACTAGAAATGCCACAGAGGTTGATCTGCCCTATGCCCTTCAGGGTTCACATCTAATCACAACTTGCTTGGGGTGCTGGACATGGAACTGTAACATTCTGGTCTTGTTTCTTGTTTTGGCCCCATTCCCTCCTATCCTCCTATTACTGTCTACTGGAATGGGAATATTTGCCCTGTACCATTGTATGTTAGGAGTGTTTAACTTTCTGATTTCCACCGAGGCTCATAGCTAAAATTTCAGATTTGAATTTTTAGCCATACTGGAACAGTTAAGATTTTCATGATTCTTAGAGATGGACTAAATGCATTTTGCATGATTAAATAGACAAGAGCCTTTTGGGGATCAGGGAAGATGTTATGGTTTAAATATAGAATTTCTCCCAAAATACCCATGCATTTAAGAGGCAGCTTATGGAAACTGATTGGCTTTTGGATGCACTTTATTTATCAGTGTATTGAATCAGAGGTTAATGTGTTGTTGCAAGGTGGAGACTTGTTGGAAGAGGTGAGTGACCAGAGGTGTGAGCTGAAAGTCTGTGTGTTGCTCCTCAGCCCTCACTGTCGTCTCTGCTTCCTGGCTGCCAGGGACTGAGCAACACTGTCCCCTGTCATGTCTTTCTGCCATGTTGTTTCTGTCTTGGAGCCAGTCAACCGTGAAATAAACCTTCGTATCAAACTAAGCCGCTCCTCCTTTACGTTGTGGATGTTGAACATTTTGTCCCAGTGACAAGAAAGTGACCCAAACATGAACTAAATGAAAGTAAAATTCATCAAAATCTGTGGGATGCAACGAAACCAATGTTGAGAGAAATTTGAAGCAAAGAAGGAATATATTAGAAGAAAAACCTAAAATGAGTCATCTGAGTTTCCCCTTTAGGAAACTGGAAAAAGGATATCAAATTAAACCCAGAATAAGAAAAAAAAGTAAGAATTAATATAAAAAAGTTTATCATCTCTCTATGTACCACTAATGAACAACTGGAATTTGAAATTTAAAATAAAATATCTTTCGTATTAGCACCCCAAAAAGATATGTGTATGTATAAGTTTAGCAAAACATATACAATGTCAGTATGTAGAAAGGTACAAAACCCTAGCTAAAATACCAATGAATTAAATAAATGGAGAGATATTTCATTTTCATAGATAAGAAAAGTCAGTATTAACAAGATATCAAGATCTTTTCTATCTTGATCTATGGATCCAATGCCATCTCAATTAAAATCCAAGGAAATTATTTTGTGTATAGTAACAAATTAATACTAAATTTTTTTATGGAGAGGCAGAATAGCTAGCTCAATATTGAAAAAGAAAATAATGATAGGACTGTCATTGTGACTTTAGAATTTACTATAGCAGTGATCACCAAGAGTGTGTTATTGGTAAAAGAATAAATAAATCTATGGAACACATGAAGAACCTAGAAATAGACTCGCATAAATACCTTTGACAAAGATGCAAAGGCAATAGGCAATATTAGGGCAGAATAGATTTTTCATCAAATGGTTCTGGAACAAAGGAAAAAATTAGACACAGAGAAAGAGAGAGAGAGAGAGAGAGAGAGACCTCACATCTTTTACAAAAAATCAGTTAATAATAGGCCAAAATATACACTACAAAATTCTAAGAGGATAAAAGTTGAGAACATTCAGAAGACTATGAGCATGGAAGAAACTTTTTATTTTATTTTATTATTTTATTTTATTTTATTATTTTATTTTATTTTATTATTTTATTTTATTTTATTTTATTTTTTGAAGCACCTTTATAGACACAACAAATCACAATGCATGAAACAAGTAATTGATAAGCTGGACTTTGTTAGAATTAAAAATCTTTGATTGTGAAAGACGATATCCAAACCATGAGAATAAAAAATCATGGAAGAAAATGTTTGCAAAAATCATGGAAGAAAATGTCCTGGTTAAGGACTGCTATCCAAAATACACAAAGAGCTCTTAAAACTCAATAATAAGAAAAAGAACAATCTGAATAGTGAGCTAAATATTAGCACAGTCACTCCATCAGGGAAAATACACAGATGGTAATTAAATGTACTTATCAAATACCAGTAGGGGATTGAAAATAAACTACACTTAATATTTGTTGTAAATGTTATGTAATATATTATTCTTATAAAATTTTACTATTATGTATATATTAGTTTACATGTATATATATGAGATATGTCTATTCATGTAAAACTATCCTCAAACTACACTACACACATATTTAAGTGATCAAAATTGAAAACATAGACAACACCAAATGCTGTTGAAGCTTTACAGCAAGAGAAGCTCTAACTCCCTGGTGGCTGGAATGCAAAATAGTAAGTGATTTAGCAAGACGTCATGGCAGTTCTTACAAAACTAAACATACTCTTAACATATGATGCAACAATTATCTTACTTGCTCTTTTCAAATGAATTCAAAATTTATGTCCACACAAAACCTTCACTCAGATGTTTGTAGAAGATTTATTCTTAATTACCAAAGGTTGAAAGCAGACTAGATGTTCTCATATGTTCTCTATGGCCTTTGGATGAGGTGTCCATATAGATTTACCACTAGTAACAATTGTATCATTGTAGTACTGTGTTGAAAGCAGGAAAGTTCCTAGGTATGTGAAGATGTACTGTGAAGCTACAACTACTCTAAGAAATAAAAAAAATTTTTCATTAAAAATTCAATAGCTTAGATTCATCATATTTTGAATTTCTTTTGCTTTTTTCTACAAAATGTTTTTCTTTTTTCTTTTTTATTTTAAAGAGAATAAGACAAAACAAAACAGAACAAAGCAAACCAGAACAAAACAATGCAAGCAACACAGGACTTCAAAACAAGACAACAGAAAATCAACAGTGGCTTCGAAATAGTTGTCCATATCTTCACAAACAACGAATTCAAACAAAACAAAATAATATAAAACTGATCAAAACAAAAGAATGAAAACATTATGGGCCTTCAAAGCCAGACAATAGGAGAATAACAATGACTGCCATAATGTCTGTATTTTGAATTTCTTAGCAAAATATTAATAATCTCTATCTTTAGTACTAATGGCATAATAGTTCAAATTTCCACAGTATGTATGTATAAATATATATATATATACTAGCTAATGAATATATATTAATATTATTCTTTTTTTATTTGAAAGACAATAAAACAAAAGGGGGCAGTACAGAGCAGGTCAGAACACGACAACATAGGCAACACAGTACTCTACATTAAGTCAACTGGACATCAACAGTAGCTAACACCATATCTCTTACTGTGCTATAGTTGAGCATAGTTTCAAATACAATAATATCAAACATAACACAATAGTATAAAGCCATGCATAGAGTGAAAGAATTACAGGGCTTTCTGAACCGAATAACAGAAAATGTTCAATGGGTACTGTAATATCTCTCTCTTTTTTTTTTTTTTTTTTGGTACCGGGG